>VXAZ01009653.1:397844-663676 GCA_013399875.1 Gymnorhina tibicen
GTTTTTTTGTCTGGGGTGGGGGGGGGGGGAAGTTCACGAGGAAAAATATCCTGAGTTTCTGTGTAAATTGAAGAAAAGGCAAAGAGGCAGTATTTACTGTCGGGGATTTCAGTCCCAAATGTATAGTTAAATTCCAGTCATATAAAAGATGAGAACAGAAAATCCGTACGTACGCAGCGAGCAGACACAAAGCCAAACGCAATCAGGCATAACAAAAACAGATGAAAAAAAAAGGTGCTGAAGGAAAGGAACAACAGGCGCTGCACCCCCAAGCAGCACTTCAGCCACACCGAGTGGCAGATGGGCAGAACTCCGGGCCGTGTGGCTGGTGAGAACGCACTCCCCGTGTTACAGATGCGATCCCTGCCAGAAACGCGCGCGGGGAGCGCAGACGGATTTTCCAGAGGGTTTCCTCTGGCTCCGGTGGGAACGAGGACAGGGAAGGTGCCACAGATCCTTCCCCCACGCTTTGGCACTCCACAAAACGCTGCCTAACGGGAACTAATGACCAGAGGAGTTTCAGAAATAATTTTCTGTTGATGTGGAGTAAATTCTCTACACGAGAGCACTACACCCAATCACAAACTGTCCGTCCACATCCAGCTCCTCATAAATCAATGTTTGCTGAGGGAACGAGGAAGATACTGAGATTTACAGCAAGAGTAATGGGCAATTTCCCAGAGCAGGTTGGCTGCTGGGCACCTCCTCCGTGCTTCCCTCCTCCCAGTGCCCGTGCAGGGAACAAGAAGGTCCAGTAAAGACATCAATGAGCAGAAACGATGAATAATTGCCTCCCTGAGCACTCAGATCTCCAAGCAGCCCTCTCTAAACCTTTGAGGTGCTCAGGGAATGAACAATTTTGCTGTTCTTCTATCCCAAATGCAATTTACATCGTTAAGGAGGTTTCCTTTTCCTTATAAACTCTGCTGGCCATTTTCACACTGATGTTTTGTCCCGAATAAGAGAACTTCTTCAGTTAATCCTTTCAAAACAATTTACCCCAAATATAATTGCGGTGGTTTAGCAAAACTTGGTTTTGGGGGCAGAGGAAAAAAAAGAAAAAAAAAAGGAAGAGCTAACCACCACAATAACACAGCCCATCATTTGCCTCCACCCGGTTTCAACCCATTCTGGGAGGGAGCAGCTTGTTTTCAGCAAAGTGAGATTCTGCAACACCAAGCACAGAGCTGCTACCTGCTGCTTAACAAGGATCAGTATTACATCATCCTGGATGGAGGTACCTAAATTTAAGCACTTGGGCTTGAAAGGCTTTGGCCATCCTCACTGAATCAATACTGCTCTGCTTTCAGGAGTCATTAGTTTCTATTCTCAAACCACTTAAACCAGTGCATATTTCAGGCAGGTTTCTGTGGTGGAGAGGCAGGAGATGATCTGCCTGAGGACTCCACAAACAGCTACAAATGGTGCACGTTACAGAGGCACGGAGAAAAATACTGACAAGTGAAATCCTATCAGAATAATTACACCTGTCAAAGTTAAAATGCTTCGGGAAATTAACCTAATATAACATTTCAGCGGTCAAGAGTCAGAAAATCAGAATTTTTTAACTCCTAAAATGAGTTTTTAAAAAAATTGTAACACAGTTTTAAAAAAAATTAAACATTTCAGTGCTCAAAACCCAAAATATTTTGATCCATGTGAAATGATCTTCTCCCTGCCCAACTACCTCCAGTAATTTAAAATCTGGGAGCTTTTTTATGCTTCAAAACCTTGAAAATCTTTCTTAAGTGGAATGTCCATCCTGTGCAGCTGCAATAGTTTCTCATCTGAAAACAATATTGCCTCTGTTGATAAGAACTAGAGGTTTCCTCAAGTATTTATAGCTTCCTTTATGAAAAATAATGAAGTTGCTGATGTTGTATCTACACTGGCATACAGTAAATAGATAAATAGCTTGTCAAATGGGAGACTCATCAAAAGGAAACAAGAGAGTTCTGAACCCTTGTGATGGTTTATAACAGATTAAGTAATGACATGCAAATTCTGTCACGCAGTCCACAGCCAGACCACTTGATCACAGATGAAGGATTCTGCTGATTTCAGGCTTGGTCTTGATTGCAAACCTCAGCAATGCCAATCCAGACTTTGCAGCTGTGAACTCCATGTAGTGACCCCCCACCCTCGGGGCAAAGGCCAAGCATGATCTCACAAATTTCCAAATATTCAGTAACGCAGGTGGAGGTCACGGAGGATTTAACAAGATCAGACACCCTGTGGGGAGTTGATTTCTAACACAAACTGCTTTTTCAGTGACCACAATCATGAGCTGCCAGTAATTGGAGCTGTACTTTGTGTAACACTCCCTGGTGACATCTCAATTACCCAGAGGCGGGGCCAGGAAACCAGCAACAGCCCCAAATTCCCCTAAATGTTCCACTGCACAATTTTTCACTGCAACAACACGTTCCGCCCCCCACACACTGAATAAAAATAAATTAAAGCAGAGATAGCAGCTGATACCTGTGATGATGCCATTTTTCTCTACAGGTTCCTGCCAGCTGACCTTGAGCGAGGTGTCCAGAATCTCGGTGAAACTCAGGTGTCCCACAGCCCCTGGCTCTGGCAAATCAGAAAAGGAAAGCTGTTAAAAGGTGAACCCCACTTAACTGGGATCAGATTCACAGGGCAAGGTTAGGGATGGAGAAATACATCCCTGAGCCAGGGCTAAGGGAGGCTGAAAACCTTGGTGAGAGGAGAATGCAAGGAGGGAAGAAACACTCTGGCTATCATCATGTCAATTATTTCACCCAGTCATCATCCCAGCTGTGTGGAGATCTAACAGCGTTTGCTCAAGGACACCTCTGAGCTGTTTACCTGCACTGTTCTGTGCAGCAACACCACCAGCAATCCCCTCACCTGGAAAGAGTCTTTCCCCTATGCAAGGTCACAGCAAGGACAGAGTCACAAGCCACTGCTTGGATAAATTCCCTCAAAACAACTCTAAAAATGTCCAACATAATGGCAACTGTCTTCTGTAAAATGAATACAAGTGTGTGAAACTTTTAAAGGGTTTTTATGATGAAGCTCAAGAGCTCTTAAAAATTTCAGCTCCCCAGTGTGCAATGAAAGAGCATAAAATGGAATGACTGTCAAGAATATGCCATCCTCCCTCAATTTTGATCTTCAAGGAAGACAGCCTGACTGATTTTTGATCCAAATGCTGTTCTGTCCTCAATCGATGTACTGGAAAAAGGAGGTTTTGTTCACTTTATATTCACTGTGCTTCTGTGATTGGATCTCTGCCCGAGTATCCTCCAGCTCCACTGACATCAGTTGGCAATTTCTCGTCTGCAATTTCGTGTTTTGTTTCCTCTTCAATTTAGTCCAGCCTCTCATTCCCCTCCAGCTATGACAAAAAAAGCCCAAACCCTGCCAGTAGGTCAGCTACAACCCCATTTGTGATTCTGCAGTCTCAGTGAGGAAAATTTCCAAATCCACTCTGCAGTACCCAGTAGTCAAAGCACCACAGAAGAACTGCTGATCCAGTAGTGATCCCAGGAATGCCCAACCAGAGCATGGAATTATCACTGTTTGGGACCACGGATCCGCAGACATGGAAACCACACGCTCACAAAGCTTTGCTCCAACCAGCCCCTGCAGTTGCAGCCCAACTTTAATGTCATCAGGAAACACAGGTGCAGGTGACTCCAGGCCAGGACACGACGCTTCTGACTGGCTGTCAGGTTTTATTTGACCTACAGCTCATCAGCAAACAGATCCCTGTTTTCCTAAAGGATTGCCCAACTTTGCTCTACAGACAGAAAATGATCACCTGCGAACATGAATGACAGGCCTTTCAAATCTTTTTTCCCACCACATAAATCCTGAAGCAACTCAGCTTCAAGGAGTTCTCCGCCAAAATGCATTACACCATCCTGCATGGAACTTCTCCATTGCTGTGAAAACCCAGGGAAGCAATTCTGCAGGATTAACAAATAAATAAATCAATCCTGCCCATTTCTCCTGCTGAGGCTCCTTGAAGCATACAGCTGGACGCACCAAGAAACGTCTCAGATTGTCTAGAAAATACAGGTCTGGCTCTCTCTTGGTTTATGTTTCCCAGTGGAATTCTCTTGTGTTTAAAATGGCACGTGATCCCAACATTTCCCTGAGATAGCCTCAATGAGACAGGGCAATGACTCTGCCCTTTCTCCCACTCTGTGCAAAGCATTTAAGGTTCATTTCTGCAGCCTTTCCTTCAGCAGAAATATTCATATTCTCTTCCCTCTTCCCAGTTGTTTAATTTCCGGGAAATCCAAGGAGTTTTGTATCTTTGGTTTCTCACCCTTCTGCACTCACTGAGATTAACCATGGGGTTCAGCTGTGCTCAGAGGGAGCAGGCAGATGAACTCAACAGACACATTTACAAACCATCACTGGCTAAAGCTTTGTTTCCTCAGGAAAACGGGCAAAGAAGTTGATACTGCACAGGGACCTAACGCACATTTCTCTTTCCACCTTTTGCTTTCACCCCAGAAACACAAGTTGGAGTTCAGCTTAGTGGCTCACACAGATTTCTGGTCCTTAAATTCCTGCCTCTGGTTTAAGCCTACGACCTGCTCCCGGGGCACAGTTCTAGTACACAGAGGAGACTAACCACACCAGGAAAATCCATGGGAAAGCAATTTTCTCCAGGTTCCTTCAAAAGTGTCTCGTGAAAAATTGGATTAGCACTTTGAGCCTCACTCCTGTGAATGTTAATGACAATCGGATTCTTCTTTACGGGAACACTGACTAACCTAAAAGATCCCTGTTAAGACAGAGTAGTATTTCTAAAAAAACCATCTTAATGGATGAATTAGGCGCTTTTTATTCTGGTTTGAACCTGCAAATGTGCAGCAGTATTTATGATGCTCCCGAAGCATCTTGGCCAGAGCCAAGATCACTGTGGACACAGTCAGCTGTGAGGGCCACTGCAATTTATCTGCATCAGACACACACTGCACTTGTTAGGCCCAAATATGTCTTGAGAAAACAGCTTCAAGGGGCTACAGAGACCAAACCTTTTTCTGATGCAGGAAAAAATTTATATGCTAAACCATCCAGCTCACTTTATTTCATCCTGCCTTCAGTTTTTCAGAATGCGAGGTACTGCCTTGCTGTGATCCTAGTTCTTTCATACAAACACTTGCAATATAGTATCGATACAGACATTTTCAATATATTGAATAACAGCAGGAAACAACTGTGAATTAATCACTGACCTCCACAGGAAGTTCCAGTTCTCAGCTCCTAAGAAGATCAATTCATATTTATTTGGGTGCCTGAACATGGATTTAAGAGCACAAGGATTCACAGACATAACGCATTGTGTGTTGGCTGAACCAGACTATGAAGGTCTCAGCTAATCATCAATGTAAAAAAATTCATCCAAGTTTAGTCCATAATAAAAAAAAAAATCAAACGTTTGCCAGAGGTTAAAAGAACACCCATGGAAAACTGGCGGAGGTCTTCATCTGACACAAGGTCACTTGAGAAGAGATTGCAAAGAGACTGTGAACCTGAGGTCAAATTTTAAGCAGAGAGATTTAAAACTTTGGGTACTCACTGTCTTCCAGGGTGCGCAGGAGCTGGGGAGGGCTCCGAGGGCCATCCCCTGGGGTGGTGAAGCACAGCACTGAGGTGTAGTAGGTGGTGAACTTCTTCAGGTTGGTGATGCAGCCACTGTGAACACCATGGAAATCCGGAGCGATGGTGACCACGGTCACACTCTCTGGAGCATCCACTGGCCACGCCAGGAGCTGGGAAATTCAAACACGGGTGAGCTCTCATTAGAAGTTGTGTCTATTTGGAAACAAAGTAGGTTTGGCTGCCAAAACCATCTTAATCTGATTGCAAAGAACCAAGCAATGCTGTTAAACTACTGTCAGCTCTGATGCCGAACAGATGGATGCAGCACTGTGATACTGGAGGGATGTCTGTAACACTCACTGCTGATGGGGATTCACCAGCACTGCAATTCTCCATGGCTGCTACTGAGCAATGCCAAAATTATGGCAAGTTATTTTTCAGATGACATGAGCCTTTTGTCTCATCAGCCTGGCCAGTCTCTGCTGCTGAAAGGAAGCTGAAGGAAGAAAAGTAGTTTCAGTGCTACTCTGACATAAATGCTCCATCTTATTTTCTTTAAAGATCCCACTGTCTAGGGCGGTTACGGGATCAGAGGGAGAAAGATGGGGACACGCACACCCTCCTTCCCCTCCCAGAGCCCTCCCAGCACCCCAGTGAGCAGCCCTGCCTCCGGCCGGGAGCATTACAAGCTCAGTGGACTGGGGACACCCACACTGTGAATTATTCAAGCGGTTCTGGAACTACAGAAAGAATGGAAAATGGTTGTAAAGATGATTACTACAATTCTCAACACCTGAGTCCCAAAAGTTAGACTCCTGAAGACATTTTCATGCATTTAAAACAGGGCGCTTGTCAGAGGAGCTCAGCCTTCCAGGTTTCATTCATCGCAGTGGATGTTCTGGGCGATCAGTATCTCTGAGAGTGCAATACCTCATGTGTAAGCACCTAAATGAGGACTTAAAAAATTCATTTTTGGCAAATGGCTTGGAAATTTTGAAACAATTTTTGAAATCGCCTTAAAGGCTTAGGGGTCTAAAACTTGAAAGTGTTTATGAAATCTTTATTTTGTCTAAAAATCCTTATCGTGTGGCTTATGGGAGAATGTTAAAATTCCAGGCTTGACTCGGTATCTGTGTAAATTGTGCCACTTGTATTGATTTCAGGCTCATAAACATGAATAGATACCTGAAATTAATAAGCCATATTTGACACATTTAGCCAATGTCTAGAGTCTCTGATAACCAGAAAGCACAGTTAGGGGACTATTAGGAGTAATTTTGTTAGGAATATTTCATATTTGAGAAGGTGCACTTTACAACTTATTGAAATGCAAATAAATTTCAAAGAAAAGATAAAAATGTAAAATGGTTGAAGACGATAGTAAGTTTTATTTTCTTTTCTAAATCACCTCTGTGGATTACAATTGGCATTTATAACTTTGGAGGACTGAACTATTTTTTGAGTGCTTTTCATTGCACGTTTGTGAGGAAATGTGCAGAAAATACAGGTGAACAATTTTGCCAGTTAAAGGAAAAAATGAGTTTAATCCTTAAGAAAGGCAAAGACCTGGCTTTGACTACTAGAAATTTATAAATCATACACAAAGCTACTTTGTAGAAACAAGTGACAGAAATGATCTCACAGAGTCTTTTACTTCAATTCCTAACCCCTGGAGGAAACAGGATGGTAAAGCTGTGGCAGTCTACTGCAATCAAAGAAATCCAAAGAAATACAAATTTTGATAATTTCAGAAGTTTTCACTGGCCACTGACAGATACAAATTACAATTTTACTTATTTTATACCATCACTGAAGAAATGGAAACATAAATTAGAGGTAGCTATGCCATGAGATGAAGGATCCTTACAATGAACCTCTGAGTACAAGAGAGAATGAAAATCTGAAATAAGACTTTTGCAAATGTGGGCTCACTGTGCTTGGACTTGGACCAGGAAATTATAGTGCACTGCAGTCCACTGAACCCCAAAAGTGCTTTTACTCTCCAGAGTTTGAACAGAAGCCAAGTACTGTTTCTGTGCTGGGGTTTCAGGGTATTGTGCTGCAGCCCTGTCAGTCACTGAGCCTTGAGAGCTGATTCTGTCTCTGCCAGAAGCAGACATACAACTACATGTATGTAGTTCTTCAGCAGCGGGGTTCTCAAACCACTGCTGGTCTTTGTCAGAAATACACTGGTGTGGGCAGAAATACCAAAATTCCCATGCATATCTCTGTCTGTCTCAGTTTCTCTGTCAGTTTGAGACATTCCTAGAGAAGGATCAGGTCTTCTGAAGCATCTCAAATCCACGTACAATCCCTTAATTCACAACTTGTTTTTTGAACTACAGCATTCTTCTCAAACCACTCCATGTCCCTTCACCCAACACTCAAATCAACCTTGTGCCTCCTTGCTCATAAACCACGCCTGTCTTCTCTTTTCCTGATCTGAGATTCCTGCAAGATTTCTCGTTGTTCTCTCCATGAAGGTTTTTAAACCTTTCATTTATTATGCCCTGACTGCTGAATCACTGATGGAGGCTCTACTAAGCAGGAACAAACCACCCCACCCAGTTCCTCAGCAAACACTCCACTGGTCAGAGGCTCTGTTTAGCACTGTCTGCTCAGTGCACTCGAACAGATATTGCCTGATTAATAAATTCTACATTCTCATATCTCCCAGATCATCACAGTGGGAAACTCAAGGCAAATATTTAGTGTGAGGCCTTGGTTCCCAGTGAAATGAGTGGTGATTCTGCATTAGCATGAACAGAAACCTCAAGGCTAGTTTTCAGTGCCACAACGACGTGTCTCCTGTGGTGACTTTCCAAACTGACATGGAATTGCTTTCTAGCTTTGGAAACTCTCCAGGAAAATGACAAAGGTATAAGGGCTTCTAGGCTATGACACATTCCCTTCTCAGAACTTACATAAATTGCAAACACTAGAATCACAGAATGATTTGGGTTGGAAGGGACCTTGAAGATCATCCAGTTCCAACCTCTGCCATGCCGTGCAGGGACACCTTCCACTATCCTGGGTTGCTCCAAGCCCAGTTAGGAGCAACAACCGCTCACTTCTCTCTTCATTTTACCACTGTAAGATAGCCCTGAAAGCACAGAGTCCCTTTGGAGATTTAGAGATTATCAGACTGAAATTCTGGTTTGTACCAGGACTGTTAAGGCTGATGTTATTTGAAGTCTCTACTCACCTTGTATCCTTGGTTGATGCCGTTGATGAACTGCTGGGGTGGAGGGTTCCAGAGGAACTGGATGGTTGTGGAATTCACGGCTTCGACCTGCACATTCTGAGGTGGAGCTGTGGGCACTGCTCCCAGGCAGCCGAGAGGGAACAAAACAAAACAGAGCAGAGAGGGGATGAGGGGGGAAAAGAGAAAAATGAACACAGAACCCACTGAGTGTCACTCGCAAGTCACAGCGTAATAACAGCCTTGAGAGAGGGATGCACTTCCCCTGGAACAGCAGTGATTTGGAAAGCTGGGTAACTGGGTTAATTTCTCATCCTGTATTGGAGAACCCTTCAAGGGGAGGAGAAAAAATGGTTTCTGCAGCTTATTATGCTGCAGAGGAGTTTCTCAGAAAGACCTGAGGCAGAAGCCAGGTAAGGATAGGTGAGCACAGCTCTTTCAGTCATCCACGAGTGCACAGAGAATGAAGAGTTTCTGAGAGAAACTTCTTGAGTCCTTTAATGCTGCTCAGTTCCCCAGATCAGACAAGAAAACACGGAGTTTGCACAATTAAGGCTCTAATTGTGAATTATAATCTGGCAACAGCATCTGTTTATTATCTACTGCTGCTTAAAGAATTAGGACCAGTCATATCACACGCAATAAAGATTTTTCTTGGGAATTGGGAGATGTTCTCATTTTATCTTGATATGATATGCATTCATGTATATTGAATTGATTATATATATTCTGAGCCAATACATCCTCTAATCTACTAAAAGTTGCATAAACATTTTATGCCAAGGATTTAATTAGACAGACGTTTTCTCAATACAAAAGAAAGCATGGAACATAATGGCATGCTGCCTTCAAACAACCAAAAATAGCACTTAAATACTTCACCATTTAATAAAATGTCTCATTCCAAACAATTTCTTCAATTTACTGCTTTAAGATGTCATTTCTACAGTTCTCAGAGGAAAGAATATTAATAGACAGGTCTATTTTTTCTGAAATTATCAAGCTTATAGTAATTTTAAGGAGAAAACTGCAATCTGAGTACCAAGAAATGGACTAAGACACTTTAAATACTATAAAATAAGCTTAATAATGCTTCAAAAATATCGCTATTGACAGCCATGTGCATTTGCATTCTATGAAAGACGAACTATCCACAAGTGGTTTTGAAGCCTGGAAGGCTTTGTTCCTTCTGCTTCCAAGGGAAAATTTCTACCGAAGCCCAGTGATCTGTGATTCTAAGGAGTATCCACAATTCCCACTGAGAAATGGTGGTTTCCTCCACACTTTTCAAAAACAGAGCAGAAACTTTTAAAGTCTCAAACTACTTTTCGGAAGATGAGTCTTTGTGTGGAGAAGAAATGAAGAAAAGAAGTTCAAAAATGCAAAGCTGCCCCTTTTTCCACAAAAAAGTTATTCTTTGTTTGGAAGAGACATAAATGGGGATTATTCTTAACTGGTGCACACACTACACTAAAATAGAACAGTGCACACTTATCAGAGACATGCACAGCCCAGAAATATCAACACAGAAAAATGGAGAAATCCTCAAGGATGTCAGGTTTGAAATGACATGAACATCCACTCCCATGCCCTCTCTGTCACTAAAATTCCCTGAAGATTCTGCCATGGCTCCACAACTTTGCTCTGCACACTTTTTTAACCTCAGTAGCTGTGTATTAGTCAGAACTTTCTTGCCCTTATTTAAAACTTGATGTCACAATTTATGAACTATGCATAATTATTGAGTTCTGGAAGCAGAGTTTATCCGATAGTACTCTAAATTTTCATTAGAATCCGGGCCTTACTTCCTGCCATGTATCATAATTCCCTGTGTGCTTTTGGAAGGTTACACTATTATCTGAATGACCTGTAGACATCATAAAGTTTTTGTAGTTAAGAGATTCACCAAATCATCCTGAGATACAGTCATAAATATTAAAGTCGCTCTACAGTCAGAATGAGTTGCTTTGGCTACAGTCCCCCACTAAATGCATTTTTTCTTATTCATGTTCTTGATGAAACTGTTTATGAGCCACAAGATACATTTGAATCTACTTTTGCGTGCAATACCTCGTATAATTAATGGTTAACATCCATAAAATTTTTCAGAAGTCAAAATTCTTACTTTCCTTCATATTTGCATATTCAGATATTGTAGCTGCCAGAGATTTGTTACTGCAGAAGCAAATTGTAGTACAGGTCTTCATGGTACTTTGTTACCAGAAAGTCACCAGGATATCACTGATAGATTAATCTCCTCCTGTCAGGAAGGCTAAATCAGCTGAGCATCATCAAGCCCCAGGTTTTCATTTGTGGTCCTCGCAGTCCTCAAAAAAGCTCAGGCAAACACTTGTGGATAGGTTTACTACAGTTTTAGGAATGTGGATAACCAAATGCATTAGTTATTTCTTTTAAAAGGGGAAATATTTTTTGTTCATTAGGAGGTAATTTCCTGAAACAAAAATATACGGTCATAGCAGAGAAAGTACCTGCTGCAATATGAAAAATGGTAAGAATTATGAACAGAAAGCATAAAACCTTCAGAATGTTGGAAATTATGATTTATATCACAATTCCTCCTTGGATATCTTTATTGAAAAATCAACATCTGCATCTCAATTAATGCATTTAAAAGATGGAAAGAACATCGTCCATCTGATATGCATAAGCTTAATTATACTGCAGAAGACATAATGTAATACATTTTTATATTTTTAATCAGTAAAATATTGGCATTATAATCTCAAATTTACTTCAAAGTACCAGTATAAAATTCTCCTTTTATGTCCTGATATTAAAGACTTCCTTGGCTATCTGAGCAGTTCTGCATTTAAAAAGGAAAAGAAGTTTGAGGGAAGCTAAACCAGAATTGACCTTCTGGTCACTTCAAAACTCAAATACTTTTCCAAGATCATGGAGAGTAACTTACTGAAGCTGTGGCTGTCTGCACAAAGGATTTTCTAATTTAGTGGTAGATATATGTCCTCTTCCTACAAATTTGTTGTCAAGCAGTACAGAAGCTGCCAATGTCAAACAGGTGTTTCAAGAGTAATCCCCAAGTATTTACACTCCCAGCTTTTAAATCTGTATTTCATCATGTTTGCAAGTATTCCAAAGCCATCTCACAGTGGAGATCCATCTGGGAGTCATCTCAGAGCTGCAGATCAAATTGGTCAGACACAACCAACTGTTACTTTCCTCCCGATAAAGTTCATGTGGTTGGAAATCTGTGGAGAGCTCAGCCCCTGGGACTGGGGGTTAATGTACAGCATTCCAAGTAGAAAAGGTCACGGAAGCACTCTAGATAAAAACCATTAAAAGGGTTTCACTGACAAGATAATTGAGTGGAGAGAAGGCACGGAGGTTAAGCATGTGTACATGTAATTATTCTGTCTCTAGCCATGTGCAAACAGCATGTAAATCCCACAGAGTTTCTGACAGCCAGACTCCTGCTCCTAAATACAGATCTTCAACACAGGCTTGGAAAAAAAAGCTCCTCTGGAGCTCCTGACCTTCGAGGTGGCAGATTGCCTGTCTCAGGCAGGCTTGTGGCACTGGAGGTTTTCCTCTAGGTGAGGATTTGGTTGTTCCTTTAATGCACCAGCTTGAGGTGCTGAGCTGCACATCACATGGGAGCCATGGGGATGTGGAAGTTTGTAATTCCTCCTGTGAAGCCTCTTCCCTCTGCTCCCTGGAGGTGTTCTGGGCTGTGCTCTGAACAGCAGTGGGTGCCCAGGGAAAGTGGTCTCCGTAACTCTGCACATCCGAAATCCTGAATTCTGAAATTCAGCACTGTGAGGTTTGGCACTAACTGATGGGTTGGGCTTCTTGCGGCTGGGAAACGCCTCCTTCCTTTCTTGCATGTCTCTCACACAGACAAAATTTGATTTCTTTATTAGGAACTGGGGGCCAGGGGCCTCACTGAGACCACTGCTAATTTCACCACCTTGTGAAATCATTTAAAAATAAAATCAAAGCAGTAGATGGCAAATGACATCTAAGCAAGGTGAAACCCCAGCCACTTCAGCTCCAAACTGCTTCTACACAGGAGCAGCTGGGCCCAAAATAGCCATGGGTGCTCCAAGGCTATTGGGAGGCTCCCCAAAGGAAGTGAATGAGGATCTTTAAGATATTTTTGCCAAGAAAGCCCAAGGGAAAACTAAGGAAAATATCTTTTCACTGAAATAAAAATGAATGGTTGCAGAGGACACTCCACATTCAGGGATTCCTTTTTCAAGATTATTTCCCACATAAAACAGGAAGCTTTCAGTTAACTGGGTTTCCTCTGGCTCTTCTACCTCAGCTATATAAATTTCTCTGATTCATCTCTTATTGCCTGAGGAAGAAGCTGCTTTGGACCTGGCTGAACAGACTTCTCTTGCTTTTAGCCTTCTCTCCACATCATCAAGACTCACTAGTCTGGTGACTTTTATTCATAAAGGGCCTTTTGCTCAGACTTTCCTGGGCTGGCAAGGTGTCCACGCATGGCACAGAAGGGAAAACAAAACAACACTGAACCACATGTTGAGATCTGTGAACTTTAGGACATAAGACTGGCTTTTAGGATATGCATCAAAAGAAAGACATGGCACTAAAAGCAGAGACAGAAGTGGTTTAATGTCACTGAAAAGCAATTGAAGCAATGTCTCTATTTGTAAACCTTCCCTGCCTAAATCTAAGGCATGGTGGGAGTTTGAATTTCAGAGAGACAGAAGTTCAGAAATATTCACAGTGGTGAGATAAAAGGGACAGACCCAAAGTAAGGGGTGGAAGCTGCTGCTTTATCAAATCAACCTGCAGAAAAAGGTAAACATGCCCAACACTACAGAACAGAGACAATATTGTCACCACAGAAAGATGTTTATAGCTTCACAAAGCTATTCTTACATGAGAAGGTATTGGGAAACTTCAGGTTTTCATATCTCAACGAGAAGTCCTGCAGGACACTGTTTAAATAAGTAAAATTGCCCTATGCAGAAGGCTGGCACAAATCCCTGTAAAAAGTAACATCAAAGCAAGGAACAGCTGGAGAAACTCTGATGAAGAAAGACCTATATACACAGAGCATCAAAGGATTAGGCTGAATATCACTCTGAAAAGACTTTCAAGATTTTAGAGACAGTCAACCTGTCTGACCCTTGTGCTGGGATGTTCAGTGCTCTGCCAGTAAGTCTTCCTGACATTTTATCTCACTGGCATTATGCACCAGTCTCCTCCAAGTTCAGATCCCTCAACACCTTGTGAGCTTGGCTGCGTTCTGGAAGTTGGTGATTTTCGAGGAGCTTGGAGCAGCTGATTAGTTTTCAGTGGCTAAAGCGATGCCAGAGGACTAATAAGGGATTAATAGACTAGCTCCTGGTATAAATCCACAGCTTATATGGCCAGTCAATATCCTCTATGACAAAGGTGCCAATATGCTGATGTGCTCCTGCCAATGGGTTGATCTGCTCCCGGGGTTCATTTCCTCCCAGGGTCTGGCTGCACAGCACGCTTGATTAGTATGAGGTGTTGCAGGTATTTTTCATCTGCAGACAGACAGGTTCTTGCCAGCACAGCTCACATCATTTAATGCATGTCAGAGCAGAGGCAGTGGTGGTGTGGTAGTAGGAGAAGGGGATGGATGGGAGTGTGTGTCTTTGACATTTATCTCTGCTCATATTAAAATCAGAATATGATTTACAAGGCAGTTTTACACATGGCTTTTTCTTACTCCTGCTGGTTTGGTTTAGGAAGAACATTCTGGAGCAAGAAACAACCACCGGATTTTCCTGTCTTTTCCCAACTACAATGAAGGAGCAGAGATTTGGGCAGTAGCACATTACATATGGAGACTGGATATTAATCCAGTTTCAAATTATATTTATACCAACCAGTAACCAGTCTCCCTTTTCAGGTCCAAATGTAAAAAGGCTTCAAACGCTTTTTAAAACAGGACAGATGCCTTTGGTGAACCCAGCAAGGTTCATTAGGGGGTGGCAGCAGCATCCATGAAGCAGTTATTAACAGCTATTAGCAAATACCAATATGAAATAAATCAGAAATACTCAGTTTTCCTTCTATGTCTACCCAGCACTGAGGAATTACACGCAGCCAAAGAGGCCATTGCAGGTTGGCCTGCAGTCTAAACACTCTTGCTGATTAACATGAATGCAGGACTGACTGCACCTAATTTATAACAGAGGATTTATACCCTTATAAATGACAACAGACAGCCAATCAATAAAGGATGATAATAACTGCACATAATATCAAGGGAAATTAGAGTCAATTACAGGGTTTAAGAAAAAAGAGTGTGAAGTCCAAACCTGGGCCTTAATAGATGGAAGGTTAAGGTGCTATGATAGCTCAAAATGTGCAAATAAACAAGGTAATGAATTACAAGCATAATCACAAAAGGGATTCAAATTCTTTGTGCAAACCAATTCTCTGCAGAGCTCGGGTCTTTAGTGGGATAGAAAACATTAATCCTGGCTGCAAGGAGAAGACTTCAAGAAAAACATTTCAAGGTCTGCTATAAATACTTCTAGAATGAGCTTGACTGTGCCTAGGCTCTTCTAAACTATGAGACTTTACATGCCCTGAGACAAAATATAGATAGTTCTTTCTCTAGTTGTTGTGGTTAATTAATACTGCATATGAATAATCTTTTCTTAAAGATCTCCCTACACCTCAAACTGTACCTAACCATGTTGTAACGCACTCCTAGTAACAATTAACAAATAATTATAAACAAAGAAACTACATATTCTTCGCTGATTGAAAATTAACTGATGCACTGTAAATCTGCAAGTTTTTAAAACAGTGTAATTGTTTTATGACCAATGAAGTAGAGCCCATGTACTGTCCAGTGTTCAGCACCCAGCACAACCTTGCAATTATGGGAATATATGGAAGCCTTAAGGACTTGGCACTTAATTATCTTACAGATTTTTATACCAATCTAGAGGTGTAAACATGCCTTACACTGGTTGTAAAAAGTAATTACATATCCTTTTGCTGGTGTAATTTATACTCTTCTTAAAGCACTTAGAAAAGCGTGGAGGAGCTGCAGCATAAAAATCAGGGCTTTAAAGATCATTTTATCTTCCCCTTTGCGAGTATCTGCACCATTCCTGAAATGCTTCAGACGCTTTCTCCACGGGTTGTATTTCTCTCCCTACACTTTCCTTACAATTTATTCCATATTTCTAAAACAAGGTATTCTGTGATTATCAGAACCAGTGCAGCTGGTTCACTCTGTCTGTCTCCTATATTGCATATGCAGCATCCTGCATGCCCTGGCCATGAAAAAACCAATTCCCTGCCATATTTTCTCTAACTCTCCTGGCAGAGTAACCTCAGCCCTTGCGTGTCACAGGTCCCATAAATCCATTCCTCAGGACCCCAGCTCCCATCAGCATTTCTATTCATTCCTTCTGCTGCAGCTGACTCCGTGGCAAGCGTGGCAACACGTCATCACAAGGGTCAACAAAAACAGATAAGTTTTGACTTCACTCCCCGCTTTTTCTACAACAGAGATAGAGCAGAGACTCGGCTCTGCTCAGGCATTTGCAATTTCTGCAGGTGCTTCCTGCTCTAAGCTGTCCATCACATTTGACTGAAGTGACCATTCATTTCCCAGGTTCTAAGGTGGGACTGCCAGACAGCGCATCCCCCAAGGAAACTGCGGGATGACAAAGGAGATAGTGGTCAGATTTGCTCACCTCCCTGCAGCGTGTACTCTGTCACGGGCCTGCTGAAGGCTCCCAGCCCAGCTCCGTTGTAAGATGCCACCTGGATTTCGTACTGGGTCCAAATGATCAGGTCTTTCACCAAGCAGTAGTTGATTTCTGCACTGGTGATGTTCTTGTACTGGTACTCTCCCGGGAGGCCGGCCAGGCGATACCTACCATATGGGGAGAAAAATTAGCTGGTTAATTAGATAGTATCAATTAGAGAAAATATCCTGACCGGCAAAATAGCTTGCTTTGTGAAGAGGCAATATGCAAAGTTTTACAGCAGAATTTTACCAAGAATAATGAAAAATAATCAGGAGGAACATAGCAACTCCTGATAAGACCATATCATGTTTGACTGCCATAGTATTTATAATCTGATCTCACTGAGATTACAGGCTCAGGGCTAAACAAAACGGGTATTTTATTCCGCTTTATGGTTGCAGAAAAATTACAGCTTTTTAAATGTGGCTTGTCTAGTAAAAGCTATGATTTAGTACAAAAAATAGCCCAGATGTGATTTTTATCAGAGTGCTGCTGTAAATCAGCCTGAGAAATGGTTTTTTTCCTTCACTTCTGAAATCTGAAAAGGAAGAGCTCAGAGGGCTCTGACCTTCTGGAATCTCCGCCACTGGCACCCCTGGCTTCCACCAGAATTAACTTCACAGAATAATTAAAATAAGGATGGAATACAGTTGAGACTGAAGGGTTGGGTAAGCACTGGAATTCCAGGAGAAGGACTGTGTCAGACACAGATGGGTGGTAAATAACCTGAAACTCTTTCTGCTGAGACATGAGACGCTGAAACACCGAATACATTTTCCCATGTAAAAACTCTGTTTTCCCAGAAAACAGAGCCCCTTTGATGTGTCTCTTCAGGCCAACAAACTACAGAGAAGACCTAAATTATAGAGAACAAACAAACCTTGCAAATCTGTGAATGTGAATAATACTGTTTGTTTTCCTTCCTTTAGGAAAGTGGTACAGTGGATGCTCACAATATGCTAATTCACAAAAAATCAGAAAAACAGAGGCCAGCTAGGGGACACAAGGCATTATTATTCCATGAAAAAGACAAATATGGAAACATTTGTATTTTTATTCACCACACAACTTTTATACACTCTTACCCATCCCTTTGCTTCACTGCAATCACCAAAAGTTTATTGACACAGAACAATTTCACTGACATCTTACAGAGAGAGATTTTTAAATTCATTTAAGTTAAATTGGCGCGATGTTTATGACTATACAACTTCATGTGTTTCAGCCAGAGATTTTTGTTCTAAAGTCTTCCTATAAAGAGATCAGTTCTTAATCACTGACAACGCCTTTATTTTCTGCTGCTCGCCTGACTGTCCCTTAGCTCACTTAATATCTGTAATGCTACACTGGTGTGATTCCATTTATGAAATATAAATGGAAATAAAGAAATACCAGCCCTCAGCTGAGTTTATTGAATGTCTTGCTCTCCCCTTCTCTCTCTCACCTCCTGTGCAGGGTGTGTCAGACCCTGCACAAAGTCAGTTCTTCGTGCAGCAATGTTTTGCCTCCCGCCTGGCAGACAAGGTGTAAGTGCTCCCGTGATTTAATCTGTTATGCTGTTAGCATGGCAGACCCCTAAATGCAATACTGGCAGCGAGAAAAAGGGCAGAGGAAGGAGGCCAGTTCAGAAATGTCATGTCTTCATGATTTTTCTCACCATGGACTTTGATGTATACTCCACATGACTTGTGCAGTGCACCTTCACTTTTAAAGATCAGGTGTTCCATCAATTTAGCATTTTGCATGTCTTGAGCTGTGGGTTTCTGGGATGCCTGGTGCTTTTCATTCTGCTACACCCTGAATCTGCAGAAACCAGTGCAGGTACACTGTTCTTCAGTGCATATTGCTGTGACCACACAATTCAGCTTGGAAGAACAGCCTGGCTTATTACCTGGGACAGTTGTGCTTTTACGTGACAATCTTAAATTCCTGTTGAATAAATGGTTTCTCTGCTCTGTTGTCAAGACAAAGCAGACACCAAAAATGTTCACAGATTGAGCATAATGAATATGATCAGTATTAAAATGGAAAGAGATGCTACAGCAAGGTCGGGGATCAATTATGCAGATAAATACTGTAGAAATTACCAAAGTCACACATTATTGGAGATGCTATATGGAGAAAACGGCACAGATTGCCAGAAGTAGGAGGCTGTGAGATTGCTTTTTAAAGGACTTAATGCTGAGACTGGGAAAGACTCCCTGGGAATACCTGAGGGACTAATCCTACCACTGGGGAGACCAGTCTGAAAGGAAGAATTGCATGAATGTTTGCACCCTGTGCAGACGGGTACCCAAGACACAGGACAAGGGTCTGTCTGCAGGCAGAAGTTAAAACACCTTTCCCCACTGATGGCTGGCACAGCTCTCAAACTGAGCCCAGCCCTCAAACCTTGCACCAACAGCACTTGCACAAGGGGCTCACCTCTGTTACGGGCTCTGTGCAGGTGACTGGGACATGAACAGACTCAGCTCTGCCTGCAGACAGAGGGAACCTTCCAGGGCTATTTTGGGAGCTCACCAACACTCTTAACATGACAAAAGCCTTTCCATCCATGCCAGAAAAAGTAGGAGCACAGCATGAACAGGATGTTGGCATTTAAACTGCAGCATTTAGTTCTCTTTTACAGTTCTGGAGGACACTGTATTAAAAATGTCAGCAGCCTGCCCACAGGAGGCTGTAACCATCACTTGGAAATATGTCAGTGGCTGGGCATTTCCCACAAAAACTCTAATTTAGGTAATGCCTCCCTCACTAGAGGTGTGGCCCTAGCTGGCTGCTAGCACTGCAGGGTATGGAGGGTGCCAAATGAGCAGTAAGCTGTAGTGGAACTGGGTAGGAGTGAATACTGAGTCCCAAAAAATTACCTAAGGGAAATGCTCTGCAAAGTCTCTCAAGTATGGTAACGCCCTTTCCAACACAATGAATCCTGTGTAAGCAGCCAGACTGGGTGTATGCAGGATTCCCAGTTACCTGCCTGAATGTGCTTCTCTTTAATAAATACAGACAGGGCTGAAAGGATCTTACTCAACTGGCTGATTTTCAAAACCAAACCAAGGTCTGCCACAAAGCATCTGACCTGTCATTCCCTCTCTCCATTTTGTTTGGCACAAAACTGAAGTTTATGGATTCTTTTGTTGCTCCTCCATAGGCAGGAGCCCTGTTGTGTCTTTGATAAATTTAATTAACCTTTTGAGCAGGGAGCTGAGCTTGTAATAAGCAAATATACATCTGCATAGGCTGCTCTGTACTGGCCTCCCATGTGAACACTTGCATTACTTGGTGCTTCACTTCCCCTGGAAAATGGAAGAAAAGGATATTGTGAGTCCCCACAGGGAGCTGGTCCTTTGGAGCAGCTGGTGCAGCCCCCAGACTCTCTAGGACAAACAGGCCAGAATTTGAGTGGCTGCACCCTTGTGACCCCTTGAAGAGTCGTGTTTTCTCATATTTAACACACCTCAGCGTTTGCAAACAATAACTAATATCTTTCATTCACTTAGAGATAGCTTTTATTAGGCTCTTAAGTCACACCATTTGAATCCCTTGTGCACACCTGGACCTCCCTCTGGGCTTTCCAGGTTAGGAAAGGACTTACCTTAGGATGTAGCCATGAAGAACTCCATTGTGCTCACTCTCAGGAGGAGGCTGCCACTGGACCATGATGGACTGATTGGTTCTCCCACTGGCCACGATGTTTTTAGGGGGGGCACTGGGGGGCTCCTCAGGTAGCATCAACCTAAGTACAAAAGAATGTGATGGACATGGGTGTTGAAAGAAATCATAAATAACAGTCTATTTCCTGTATCCACTCCAAGTGAACCACTTTCTTTTATCACAGTCTGATGACTAGAAAGAAATATAATGCTGATCAAACTGCTGAAGACATGCATGAAATAGTTACAACAAATCAACATAATAGGAAATCAGTTAAGCAAGCAACAAGACAGACAGCTGAGGTAACCCTATTCTCTCGGAATCACCCAGGCTGCTACAACTCTTTAAAAAGATTACAAGCCTGAATGAGTAAGAGCTCAGGTCCAGTGTCTGTGACTCCTTCCAAATTGTTTCTTTCAGCTCTTTCAATATTTTTCATATCAAACTCCCACATTTTGAAAAAGCCATTTAGAGTTCAGCTGTTCTGCAATTCAAGCTTGCAGCAAGCTTTGGTTCACAGAAGAAGGGGGATGCATTTGAAACCGAATATGATGAAGCCATCCTTCTCTGTCACATCTGGGTGAATTCCAGAAGTGACATTGCCATGACAGGGTGAGGGCTGTACTCCTGCCCGGGCTAACTGCTGGGGCTTAGCACAAGAGCAAAATATCATTTCCAAGATTCTGCTCAACTGATGCTCTGGAAGTATGAGGACACCTCTCCCATGAAGTGCTGATCTCCTGCATCCCCCAAATGCCACCATCCCCAATTCCTGCCTGCTGCAGAGCACTCTCCAGAGGCCTGGGAAATGGCAACTTCTCTGTCTCCCAGTCACTGCGCAAAAGGTTCTTTTGTTCCTTCATTCACAACCAGCGTTTTTTGCCTCCTGAGGCTGCTGTCCCCTCAGCACACAGCACGGTGTGGCTGCCATTACCTGCTGGTCTCGGTGCTGTAGCGGCCCTTTCCCACCTGGTTCACTGCACACACCCTGAACTGGTAGGTCCTGGCCGGAGTGAGGCCACTCACAGTGACCCCGGTCATCTTCGGGTCAAGGTCTGAGAGGTGAACCTTCCAGGGAGAATCTGGTGGAAAAATTTGCATGGGGAAAGAAAAGAGAAAAAAAAGATGAAAGTGCTTGTCAAAAGCCCTGCAGAAGTGAGAAAAGGCCTCTGACTGCTCAGAGCTCTTTGTGCTTGCTTCCCTCAGAGGAACTTTGGGAAGAAGTTTCTTTTCAGCAGAAGAAACCTTCCTGTCAGCCCACACGGTTATGCAGATTGCACATTTGTCTACTGGAAAGTGATGCTGCACATGTCATGGCATAATAAATAAAAACTATATTCATTAACATTTTAATAAAAGAGGAAACAAGCATGATAAAGACAGATGGGCTGTGTATTTCACAACCCATCTGTTTGGCAGGCCATCACACCACCACACCCATGAGTGGCTCTGGTGGAAGGATTCTAATGAAATTCACAGTCAGTTTGGAATATCTTCCTACCCAGCTTGCAAGCAGGTGTAGAAGCGTGACTCTCTCTGCCAAATCAGCCTTTTGCTGCAAGACCTGAGAAAGCTTCTGCTGCTGATTCTACATGTCTGCAATTTTTTTTTTTTCCTAGTGGTAGTATTCAGCATGGAATCGAATCGTCCTAGGAAGGTTCCCTGGTAGAAAGAGCCCTGGCAGCACTCTAAACCCCTCACTGTCAGTTCACATTCTTGCCATACCGAGCTCCTCTGATGCCCAAATTACATTTACAAGTTTTCAAAGAGGTCAGAAATGAAACATGTTGAAAATTAAATATTCTGACTTCTTCACTCCATAGCCTGGTATCACATTTTCTCCCTGAAGTCATGACTGAAATAGTCAGGGAGAGGTGACATTTGGTCTGTGTTACAACACTACAGCAACGGAATCAGCCAATTTGAAGATTTGCTCAGTTTTTAAATAATACCAGCTGTTTTCATGCTCCCTGCTCAAAATTGCTAACACTTCTGGAAATTGCCGAGGAGCTCGCTGTAGATTTTGGCAACATTATCCGTGCATGTTGCTCATCAGAAGTGCTTCGTGGCTCCTGGCAGGTCACCTCAACGTCTGCCTGCAAATGAGGATGAGATGTCCCAAACGTGGAAGGCTGCTAAACTTCACACCAAGACAGAAGCCACTAATTTTGTGCTTTTCTGGCAGATTCCTTAGCAAGTTTAAGTCCTCTAGGGTGTGATGCCAGTTGGGCTATAAACACTGCATCTCCAAATTACTCCAAATGTATTTATTCCAGTAAGGGCCTTGCCAGAATAAAGTCTTTTTTAACAGGAAAACTGACACAGCAGAATACTGGGAATGCTGGAAAGGGACATTTGCACAGCAGTCAGGGTCTGGCCTTGCCAGTTGTTGATTTACCAACAGCCACTTTTGGCTGCAAGATCTTGATGCCAATTTATCTTAGCTGAACGCTGAATTTCTTTTAGAGAGCCCTTAGAGCAAGCACACTTGTGCCATCTAGAAAAGCGTTGCTTAGGAGTTTTTTGCACCCTAGTTCCTTCTGGATTTTCGCAGGCTTCCCTCGAGACTTCCCAAACAGCCTTGTTACAGCCAGAGCGCACAGCAACAAATCAAGGAAAGCTGAAGTTAAGGTATGGCTGACCTAGTGCACTGCCTGAAGGAACTTCCTGAGGAAAATGGAAGAGCAGACACCAAGAGGGGAGTGAAATACCCTTGTATGAGCTACTTGGGCAGTGGTCCGTTTCCTAGAGCATTTCATTTGTTTACTGCCAGTGTAAACACCACCTGAGAGTGCTTAACCCAAGCAGCTCAATGTAGTGAGCAGTTTGATTCAACAACAGGTCCTATTAATCTCCTCAGCACCTTGGGGCTTTGCTCTGTTTATATGCTGCATCTGTAGAATACTTTATTAATTCCTTTTCCTCTCCTGGTGGAAGATAAAAGATCTGGCAGGAAGAGAGATTAAACTGGAAACTAATATAAACGAAGCCTATTCATCTCCTGGGCACTCTGATTCAGAGAGGAGGGCGGTTTGGGGAGCATTTGCTCACTCCTGGAGCAGTGGATACACGGGGTGTGTAGAGTATCTTTAAAATTTAAATGTCAAGTCTTTTTTTTGACAATCAATAAACAAAACACTTCAAAAAAACCCAACCAGGTCTCCCTCTTTAGATACACACAACCAACCCCAGGATTGTGCAGCAGCTCGTTTCACCGTGGAGAAGAGCAATTCCGCCAAGGGAAACACGCCATAAAATTTTCAACACCGCCCTCACCTCTCCTCCGGGGATGGCTGTCACTCACCTGTCCCAGGAAGCCTGGAGAAGCTTCATGGTGACAAAAGACTTGCCAGGTCAAACTATTAAATAAGCCTCTGTTAGACTGAACAGACTCTGCTAATCCTTCACTTAACTTAAGCTGCCCAGAACATACTCTGGGCTCTGCTGCGCTTCCCCCGTAATTGCCACTGTCTGAACAACTTCCATGTTGAGCTGTCTGTCGTCTCACAAATATTGGGCATTCTGAATTAACTCTGATTGCCTCTCCAAGTTAATTTATTGGAAATGAAGAATCTCACAGGCTGTTCTCCGGTTTACAATGTCATTTTGGGGTTTTAGAAATGATATTTTTTTTTCTGTCATGAATTTTTGGATGCGCTTGTGATGCGTTCAATAACTCTGCTTATGTGCCAAGAGGCATTTCTTCTCTGCTTCCCTGTCTACCCTACAGTTCATGCATTAATTGCAAATTCCCCAAAAATCATTTCTAATTTGATATTACTGATTAGATCTACTGCAGAAAGCTGATTTTTGCAGGTTTGGAACACATTTCCATCTCTCTCCTTCTCCAGGGGGGTTTGCATAGATGGCAGCATAGGAATTTGCTGTACAGCTGGAATTCACCGAATTCATCTTCCAAACCTTTGTAGCAATGTGATATTGCAAAAAATCCAAATGAAAGCTAAATGGTTTATCCTTTGTTTGGTAGGACTTACACAAGGTCTACCAGTGGCCTGAGAAAAAGTATCTTTTAACATGATCACATCTAGATCTGAGTCACAATCACAATGAGCAATGCAGTTTTACTTTGATTTTTGTGAAGATTTATCAATGAGGTCAATACTTGCCATTTAAACATTCCTACCAAATTCAGGATGACAATTCATAGGTTTTAGTTAAGCATGTAGAGATGCTTTCCACAGGAGCTTTTATTATCTCCTCATTGGCACAACGTGATGAATCCGAGTGATATCATTACCTCACACAGCACAGATATCCCAGAACACAATAAAACAAAAATGGGCTTTTATCTTAATTGTCCTCAGCAGAATTCTATAAGTCTTAATTCATTTCTTCAGTTAAAAGACTATTCAGAATATTTTTTGATTAATTCCTTCAGTCTAAACCTCTTTGGAATAAAATAAGCATATCCCCTCCTAACTCCATGAAGACACTTCATTGGAATTCCGAGGTAAATCGCAGTGGGCTAAACAGGTCATGAAACATCCAAAATTATATTAGTGCAAATGACAGCAATGCATGGTACTATTTATTTGAAAATCCTATTTCAAATCAAGGTTCACATTCTTGGCTCCGTGTGGGCAGGAATACTTAATGACTGTGTTTCCTTAGAACTGTGTTTTTCAAATTAGATTATAAATTTGCCCCCAAATGTTTAAGGCCATATGTCTCAAGTCACCCACAGACAGAGTCTACTGTGAATACTTGTAATTTGAGAATTATTGCATTGTGCCAAATACATTAATTTTAAAAATTAGGTGGCTAGAGTCGTTCACATTCCCAGCAATTTATGTGCACGATCTGCCACTGTTTTTTTCCCTCTAATTAAAAGAAGGGTTTTGTATCTCTTTACTGAATTGATATTAATGAAAAGGAGTTCTAATCCATGCCAGGTGGAGTGACACGCCTCCCTCTAATGCAGCTGGTAATTAAACCCCTGAAATTTATACTCGTTATTTTGAACCCTCTTCAGCTATTTCTCTGCAACAGACACTGTTGTGTATTCATTTATGGTACGTGCTTCAAAATCTGCCATGGATCCTAAAGCTGTGAGAGAGTTATCCAAGACAAAGCTCCTAAAAATAAGCAACAAAACAAGGCTACGTTTTGGCACCTGTAACTGAAACACTCAAACTCCAAACATTCCAGCTCCACAGAACTAAGAACAAAATCTTCTGTGCAGCTCTGCTAACTGGAAAATAAATCATAATTCTGATGTCCCTCCTCCGCCGTCACAGGTGTGAAAGCGCAGGGGGATTGGGATGGGAGGCACATTGCTCTGCTGTGACAGTGACAGAGCTCGTGGAGGGTGTTCCCTGCCTCCCTGGCAGTCGCTCCTTCTGCAGCACACAACCCAAACAGAAGCTGTCTTAGAAAAGCAAAGAGAATTTCTGCACAGTCATATCGGACCAAGCTTTACCTACACAACATCAAACGTCAGCTTTGTTCACAAGCAGTGCTTGGGGTGGCTGGGAACAAAGGGAAGGTGGTGGTTTCCAGAGGAGCAGGAGGTCTGGAGAAGCTAAATATTAACCACACACCACCGAGATCAAAATGACTCCGAAAAACAAACACTTCAGGAAAATAAAAACCAAACCAAGCCAGTGAGAGCGTGCAGACGTTAAGTCAGTGCTCCAAACCAAAGTCACTGTTGACACTGCTGCACTATTCTGCATACATGGAATAAGGGAACACAACAACAGTGGAATATCCAAGGGCTCAGATTCCTCTCTGTCCTACTTCTGTGGGCAACCAGTAGACATTGCACATAAAAGCAAAGTAAATAAAGACAAAAATTTCAAGGACAGCAAGACCTGGAATACATCTGGGAGTTAAGATGCTCAATTCATAGCAAACCTGGCCTGTGTTTGGCTTTTGCAGCTTTGAGCTGCTGCAGGACACAGACCTGCGCTTTGGGACAATGAGACCCTCTCAGTGGCAGATTGCAATGACATCAGCCAAAATTATTTGATCTATCACACAGTGAGCAGTGGTTCATAGGATCCTGTGGTGTTCTCAGGCACTGTTTGCATGCTTTCCAAAGAACTATTGTTGATTTTGGCTGAGCCTTCGAAAAATTTCAGTGAATTAATTCTAAAACGATGGCACATCTACCCCATTCCTATACAACTGCAAAGAATCCTTGGTAGAAAGGATTTGAAGGACTTCCAAACTTCTCCATGACACAAGAAAGATGATGGAATGAGATGATCTTTAGGTCCCTTCCAACTGAAACAATTCCATGATTCTCCTGGCACTGAACAAACTGCCTCTTCTTTTAGGGAGTCGTCCCAGTCAGTGCAGCCCACTGCAGGACACAGGTGCACATGTTCTGCCACCTCTGTGCTGTCTCTGTGTAAATACAGCCCTAGGACCTTTGCATCATGTTCCCAGACTGAGGCTTCACTAGCTTGTCATCAACAAAGCCACTGGGAAACAAGGAGCAGAAGGGTAACATCCTTGGGCCAAAGAACGGGGAAGGAAAAGCATAAAGGCAGTTACTGGCCTGTAGTTATGGGAGGGAAGGAGAGAAGAGTGAAAATAAAAAGGAAGGTGGTGGTAAAAAGGCAGAGGAGGAGTATGAGTGCAGGATCGTGGATTTTCTTACTCATTTGTAACAAAAATATCAGGAGTCTTTGCTTGAAAAGAACTATTTTAAGGCCAGCAGTCCTGGGCGTGACTTTGGATTTCTGCTCGGATTAGAAACCTGCACTTTGCTTAACAGTTGTCAAGATCATCGGTTCTGGGACCTCCACATCTGAGCAGTTACGCACTCCAGCCTGCAAAGCGAAAGCCTGGTATGTGATCTGAAGCCCAAGTTTCCTCTCAGGCTCTCTGTGTAGCAAAACAAACTGCTGCTCTCCAGATAATCAGGAATCAGAACTGTTTCACATTCAGTTATGCAGTGACTAATTTCCACATGTCACAAAAAGTGATGCTCTTAATTTTTTCATCAAGAATCAATTGTTCAGCTTGGATTTCCAGCTCTTAGGGTGATAGAGATTAGAAAGTATTGCCAAGGTGACCGATTTCCATATAACCTCATCTTTCCATCAGCTCCTAAAGAGGCATTAGCAATGTCCCTGAATAACCTTGCAGACTGAGAGCCACGGAGGACCTGGTGTACAGCATGATAAAATTGTGGGAAGTGGCAATCCCCAATGCCCAGGTTTGTAACCCATGAAGTCACATATTTGGATTGCACTCAAGCATCCTCAACCACCTACCTGAAGGAAGGGTGTAAAATGATAACCCACAGAAAGCAGACAAAAGCCCACAGAGAGGTAAGACAGCAGTTCCTCTTGACAGCCAAGTTTATTCCTTTGTCAGACCATCAGTTCCTTGAATTATCACCCTGCCTGCATCTTTTAGGTGAAACTGGGGCTCTGAATGCACCAGGAAATCCATGAAACTGGAGAAGACGACAGCCATGGGAAGGAACAAACTGACTACTGCTGTTTTACTGAGGAATGAGCTGTTGTGCCTCAAGTCTGGCTGGCAACACTAGAGGTGGAACTAAGTCTTTCCTGTAAAATAACTCCTCCATCTCAGTCTTTGTCGTTTCACTCTTTCAGTGTGCAAACAGCTGAGTGTAAAGCCCAGAGTTTCCCCTTTGTGCAGGCTGGCTCTCACTTAGCGAACAGCAGCAGCGTTTTGTAGCAGCTCTGGTGAGGGGTGAGTGAGAAGGAATAATTAAGAGCAACACGAGGCTGAGATGTACTTGACTTACTGTTCTCAGAGAGCTCCACCACGTAGTAGAGCACGGGGCTGTTGCCATCGAAGGGGCGCACCCAGGAGAGCATCACGCTGCGGCTGTAGGAGGAATTCAGGGTGGCCACGAGGTTCTGAGGAGAGTGAGGCAGCTCACTGTGGAGGAAAAGGGAGGGAAAAAACCAAACAGCACAGAAAAATTAATCTACATTTCATTCAGCTACAGTCTTGCAGGCAGCTAAAGGCAGACGGCATCAGCCCCGTGTGATGACGGATACGAAACCACCGGCAGCTATTGCACAATTAAATAAATGAAAGACATCTCAGAATTCTTCACAATTTTATCCTACTGGGGGGGAAAAAAAAAAATTATGCTGAAAGTCCCAAGGCTGATGCTTAGAACAGCTAATGGACATGTTGCTAAATGTGGAAAAAAGCCAATTTTCATCCTGGTTTTGAATGAGTGAGTTGGTCAATAAATTTCCTCTCTTACTTTTTCTCCCTTCTTACAATGATGTCCTACAATGTGACAGGAGTGATACGTATAAACAGTAAAACACATGGGAGATATGATTTAACATGGAATTTTTCATACTCAAGGAAGCAGAAGACATTGACACTATCCACACAGAGCTACTAATCAAAATTACCATATGTATTCTTAGGCTACAGAACAGCTTGATTTACTCACGGATTCAGGCTTATTCTGTCATGGGTAGAATCCTTCCTCCCTATAATAAGGATTTTTTTGGAAGCACCCAACCAGAAAATGTAGTGAAAATGCCTGCAGAAACCCCATGGAAATACAAAATGAAACATTTCAAAAACAAAAATAAAACAGCAGCTCAATTAAAATGTGTAATTTCTCCACATAAAGGAAATTTGTGGAAAAACATTTCATTTGTACCCATTGCCTGAAAGTGGGAGCTGCATGGTGAAGTGAGAACACTAAATTCTGCTGCAACCCTTAAATGCTGATGTGTTTTAAGAGATAAAAGCCCTTCAACGTTATACTTGAGCATGATTTCTGCTGCTTATCATCCTGGTTCCTAAGGAAGACGAGGATTTCGAAGTGAAGGAAAAGCAAGGAGGGCCGGTTTTCACCCGTTCAATCTGCCCTCCTCCTCAGGAAGGCTGAGGGTGACCCTTCCCCAGCTCAGGCCAGAGCAGAAAGCCATGAGGGCACTCACGTGCTTAAATTAAAAACGCAGCAATGCCTGGTTGTGATGTATTTTGCCACTGAAGGCTCAGAGTTATTTAAAAACCGCAACTCCTCAGCCACTCACAAAAGTAAATACAGGCTCTGGCTCCAAGCCAGAACAATAAATATGTCCTGGATTTCTGTTTCTGCTGGAAGATTGAGGAACATATGGAGAGCCAGACAATAGTTTTATTATTTTTCTGTTAAAGCCGTGAATGCTTTTGTTTACGCGTTTCTGATGGATACACGCTGTGGAGTTAGCACCAAAAAAAAAAAAAGAAAGAAAAAATATTTCTGGAAGAGCCAAAGAGTGGCAAGAAAAACACACAGCTAATGAGGCACCAGAAGCAGAAGGCACTTCCCTGCCCACCTCTCTCCAGGCAAGAGGGGTTGATATTTCCTAAGGCTAAACCTGAGACTCAAAGCCTTGTCTCGTCTCATTTGACTTTAAACGCACAACCAAATTAGCAGCACAGTGACCCCAGGCTCTTTCTGTAGTAAACATGGAATGACACCTCAGGGTGTGATTCAGATCTCAACTTCATTAAATCGCTTGCTTGAGATGCCTTGGTGGTGAGGATTGAAGTTGACTGTTCTCACTCCTATCTGGGCATGCACTGACAGCTCAGACACGGCCACTTTTGGGCTAAAACAAGTATCAGGCACAGCAAGGAGCGTGCGTGGGCCCAAAGGGAGCAGATTTTGAACACGGCACTGTGAAATTTTGGATAAACACGTTTAGGGAAGAGGGGGACCTGGAAACAAAGCAGGAGGGCAGCTGCCCTGCGAGACAGAGTGTGGCTGTCACTGAAAAGTGTGGGCATGTAAGATATGGCCATTTACCCAGGGACTACAGGAGTGTGGTGCTTAATTTTGAATGAAACATTAAATTATAATAAACATTAAACCTCCACCACAATTTATCATTATGTCCTAGGCAAGCTGGTTGGAAAAGTTTTTGTGATTAAGCTGGCAAAGGTAATTACTGAAGGGAAGAGTGGAATGTCTTGTTGCTACATGGCTCACAGAAGTCCCAGTCCCCACTTCATTTATCACCAGCCCTCGTGGGGAAGAGCTCAGAGAGGGGCTGTGGCTCCAGCTCCTTCTGGAAGATGATGACCACAGAAGCAGCAGTGTGGGAGGAATGGCTGAGGGGGAGCTCACAGCAGATTATCCCCATGTATCTGCTTTTCTGGGCAGCAAATGAGCACTCCTGGTATGTATTAAGGGTATTTTCAAGGTGTGCATTTACTACCCTTGATCTCCCATACATTAGAAGGGCTCAATTAACAGCTCACCTGAAGACAGAGACTACACAACTAAAGACTTAAAGCTCAGTCTCTTTTTCCAAGTGCACAAGACTCAGAAGACTTCTGAAGAAGAGGGGACATCCCCTTCTGCCTGTTTTTTAACGTACAACCTGAGTTAAAACCTGGGGTTTTGTTTGCTTAGGATTTGGGTTTAGTTGATTATTCTCTCAGACTGACAAGGACAATCAGCAGCAGCACAAAGGAAATGGGCACTTTCTGTTCAGACAGAGATTGAGTAGCACGAGCTGCTGCCTCCATCCAGGACACCACAAATATCCCAGTCTTTACCCAAACGTGTCCTTGCTGAACAGCAACAGATGGTGCTCACAGATTTAAACCCCCCGAGGCAGACAGAGCAAGTGCCTAAGAAACACACCTGGACAGAAATAAATATTTAAAGCTACAAAGACATTTCAGCACAGGAGTGTGCCTCTCTTGTTGGAGTATACAAAAGCAGAGATTAATAAGTAGTAATTTCTGCTTTAGCAAGCACTTATGATTTGTCTCCCTCTCATTTGCTACCACATACCCTGTGGAAGAAATGATAAATGAGACCTGTACCACCACCATGAATATTCACGTCCCCCAAAAAGATCATTGCCTCTAATTTTCCTTTAAGAGGATTACTTTTCCTTGCTTCTAACACCCAAGAAATTATTGCAGGGAATTCTAATTTCAGCCCTTTCTCAGGGTGAGGAGGACCTCAGAGTAGATCTGGTCAGCTTCTGATGCACCAAGAAAGTGGATGAGGTTTAGGACAGTAACACCCAGAGCACTGAACAGCCCTTGACCAGACACTGCAAGTGTAATTCCAGCATTATTATCTTTCTTTTGTTCACTGAAGCTCTAACAGGAAATAGATGGAAGTTTTTCAATATAGAGTGTCTTAAAACCTCACTCTTCTAATGCTGAAGAGTTGCATGGAGGCAAGTTTTCCATAACTTATTTTGTGTGATAGCAAAATATGTCCATGGACACTTTAAAATCTGTAATTGATAGATAAGCCCAGGGTTAATGGCATTGCCACCAAGGTGACCTGAGGGAACTCTGACAAAGCAATTAAAATAGTGCATTTGCAAGAAAAGAACATGAAGTCATTGTGACAATCTGGGAGAGAAATATTAGCCAGTTGCAGATGATACATGCTCAAAACAGAAACCCTAATGTTTTGAGTCAGCTCATCACTGCCAGAGGGCAGCTGAAAAATTCACTCAGCAAACACATAGAGTGTTTTATAAAATTAGCTAAAAGCAGACTATTTGCTGAGGAAAATAAACCAGACACGGTTTGGAGAGACTTCTGAGAAAAATGGTCCAACAGCAGGTAATTAGAGAGACTGTGACTGAAGAGGGGATTACTAAAAAGGCACAGGAGATTAAACAAGTTTTCTTGTCAGTTTATGAAAAGCCCTGCTCCTATTTCATGAACGGCTCCCTCAGCCAGGTCCACGAGGCAGGGTCTGCTCGGGAGCAGGCGGCTCCTGTGCCGCGGCCGATAACGGCACCGCGCTGGGGCCGGGAGGGAGCGCAGCGCTCGGCCCTGGTGGCTCTGCTCGTAAAAGTTTATCACGGTTTGAATTAACAAACGTGGCAACTGCTGCTCAGGACTTTGCAGCTTCTCTTGCAGGAGAACCCTCACCGATTTATAGACACAGGAAGAACTCGTGCGAGGCAGCCGCGAGTTTTGAGGCTCTTTGTCTCTCACAGGTCTGTAACAAAGGTGAATCTTAGGAATGTAAGGGTTGCCACGTTCCAGAGTGCACAGATTTATTTCCCATTTCAATTTGCTCAGATCTAGAGATGACTTGGGAAAGGGGTTTGAATTTTATGCTTTCTTTTTGCTGAAAACACCTACATTCCAGCTATACCTTCAGTGACAAACCGACACAATGGCATTTATTTCCGAGTGCATTTCTGGGCGATATTTCTCCTTTGAGTATCAGGTGCACTCAGGCTCAGCAGTGAACCTTGCTTCTTGGATGACATCTCAATAGAGAGCTTGGAAAAATAAACAGAAGCCTTCTTTCCAGTGAGGAAGGAGTATTTTCAAGTTTGACATTCTTCCTGCTTTCACTCCCTGCAGAAAGGAGAAGAGATGGGCTTGTGGAACCAAGGGATGCGGGATCTGTATCAAGTTATGTTTGTGATGGGACATCATTTTTATCTCTCACCCTGCATTGGTCATACCGATTTTAATTTTCGCAATAATTTTTTCAATGGGATATATTGGGAAGAAATTGGAAGAAGCAGCAATTACAAATACTCCAGAAAAAAGGGTATCCAAATTCATGTATAGATGGCTGACAAAGGCAATACTGTGCATTCCTGGCAACCCACTGAGGTTTATTATAAGTGGTTAGCTCCCCTCTTCTGCTTTTGAAGAAGACAGAACAATAATAGTTCTTTCTCTGATGAAAGGGAACTGAAAGAAGATGAACTTGCTGCCAGGAATAAATTGCCTATTTTTGTATTACATTGTCCTTCCCATATTTTTGCATAGAAAAAGAGCCTAAAAGATTTTACTATATGTTGTGACATAACAGAGGCTTGTACAGGGCTTTGATTTTCCAACAATGCAGCATTACCATACTTTCCAGTCACATTCATACAACAAAGAGATCCTCTAGCATGGGCTGATATTGAGCAGTGGGTATCATCAAGCACAGATAGCGGTAATTCTGCATGTTTTATACATCCTAAGAATCCTCAGGATACTCTGAGCGGGAATCAGCACAGTTTCCCATCAGGTGAGTGATACACGGTGATAACTCAGCTTATGCAGCTTTAGGAACAGGCCTTTTTCCCTCCCTATGTATTTCAGGGTGGTATTTACAGGACTATAAAAGTAAGCTAAATGAAGCTGGGATGTTTCATGACATGCAATTACTTTCAAGATAAAACCATACGACTTGGAGGGATGCAGGAGAAGCGGGGGGCTCGTCACCAAATGTTTCTGATATGCAGTTGAGAAACTCTACTAGGAGAAAAGCAAAGTCAGTGTAAAATTAAAATCTATCTCTTGCAGAATAGAAACATCTCTCGCAAATGTTTTACCTCGTGCAAATCAAATCAAGTGATGTACATGAAGAATAAACACATTTAGAGGGAAGACAAATGAATGAATAGAGTATCTTGACTAGCAATTAGTTTCTGTGCCCAAGTACCATCAGTGCAAAATTGATGAGCAAGGTAACCTTTGTCTGCACTTTAGCAAGTTCCTCATTAGTTTTCTGGCTTTCCTTTGCAAATATTTTATTTCTTCTTTCACGCTGAGGAAGAGGATCCATCCTGCCTGCAGCACCACCGTGTCTGCGCTGTGCTATCAGTGCAGGTTCTTCCAGCAAGGAGCACCGCCTTCCTCCCCAAGCCTGGCTTCCAGCAAGGGGAGGCAAAGGAAGAGAGAGTTTTCTTTCCTTCTTCCTAGAGATTAGAAAACTGGACCACTCAGAGATTAAATAACTGAAGGTCACCGTGAAGGTCAACGGTTTTCAATTTAATCGGTTTGAACAGAAATCAGCAGCAAACTTATTTGTGCCTTTGGAGATTCCTCTTGACGGGCACAGAGGTAGAGGAGGAGTGTGCTGCTTCCTGAGGGAGAAAGGTGGGGAGACAATTGGACTTGTCAGGCAAGGCTTTGTGGGCTACAATATCATCCATTGGTGACTGCTCCAGTCTGTAATTGGTTGAGAGGCCTCCTTTGAACATTTGTCTGACATTAGTGCTACTCAAGGCACTGAAGTGTAGTGCTCATCGATGGGAACGTGCATGCCCTGTTTGTTAATGCTCTGCACAAGGGAATCATCCGGGAGAACAGGGAATGTTATAGATCTGTCATTCCTATACAAGCTGGAATTTAATTTAAGCTTTACTTCAGACGTTTCCTTTCCACATATTTTCTTCTTCGTTTCACTCCTGTTGTATCGTGTATCTCTTTTCCTCGCAGATCTGTGCTGCCGAGCCAAACCATAATGATGAAAGCTGCAAGGAAATGCAATGTTCTCTGGCAGTATTGCACTACCTGCAGCCCTGCTTTGAAATGAAATGTCACAATTCAAGGTATTATTGAGTGACTTATCAGTTACTCAACTCCTCTGAAAGAGTGGGTCTGATAGATTTCTTTAATTCCTCCAGGAAAAACAGGTGATGGGCGATCAGCAACAGAACATCAAAGGAAGCAGAGATGCAGGATTAAGAGCCGGGGCATGGAGAGCCAGCCAGCACAGCTGGAGCAGCTGGGGTGCCTCAGCAGTGCACACAGGACGAGCCTCTCCCAACCAACTTTTAGCCCAGATTTTATGGACCATAAAAGAAGCTCCTCACTGGTCAGTAGAGAACTGCAAGTAAATCTATCCCCTGTGCTGCACAGGGCTGCTTTTGCTATTCAGCATTAGGAAACCATCCCGCTGCTGAAGGGTTTAGCACATATTTATAGCTTTGTTTCAAAGTCCAAGCTTTAACATTCTTTTCAGTCTTTACTCCATGATTTTCTGCCCTCCATTCAAAAACCACCTCAGAGAACAGCGAGCGTGGTTATGTAGCAGCAATATATTCTGAATTGTCTTCTGCTCTTGGATTCCAACCAGCAGTAAAATGCACTCCGGGAGGAGAGCTGAGGAGTGCTTAATTAGAAAAAGAATGTATGACCGCTCTCGGAAAATGGGCATCTGATGGAGCCTTGGCACTGTCAGAATAACGCTGTATCAAACAGCCCTCTGCATAGCAAATCTCAGAGGTGAACTCATTACACTGCCAACCACACAACTGCCATCTTCTCAGAGACATCAGGCATGACCGGCAGAAACAGATGCAATTTTAGTTAAATTAAAGCATGCGGCACTACTCGAGTAAATAAATAAATAAATAACTCTACATGAAACATTACCTTCTTTTTTTTTTTTCCTTTTCATTTGATCTGCTCCACACTTGTACCAAACCTACAGCTGTTGCTTTTAGTGATAAAAATAAAATGGAAGTGCACTTCACCCCAGTGGAATGACAGAAATAGCAAATATGGAACCCTGTAAAGACATTTTTATAATCCTTTTCCAGGACTGAATGGCACTTTAAACATTTTCTTGTTTTTATTTTTAAAGATCTGTAGGAATAAAGAACATCATACTTAAATTCTTTTTTTTTCCCTGAAAAATGATGTATAAAGAGAATGCAAGAGTAAGCAATGCCCATCCAGGGACCAGCTATTCTGATAAATGTTTAACAGAGAAAAAATACTAAAAGGAAGAAAACATTTTCTTGTTTTCAAACCTTGGCATCACAGCACAGTGCCTGGGCTTTATGGGAAAGCCCTGCAGCATGGGGTGATGGAATGATCCAGGTTTAAAGGGACTTTAGGAAGTGTTTGGTCCAAACTCCCGCTCGAAGCAGGCTCAGCCATGAGATCAGACCAGAGTATTTCAAGGCAATTTCACTAGCAACGAACCAGGCTTAACTTCCCTTAAAAAAAACCCCACGCCAAAAATCGGAGTTGCCAACTCTCCAGATCACCTAGAATTAAATGCTAGAAAAATACCTGAGGGGGTCTGACACCAAGTGTAGAGAACATTTAAGCTGGAGCACTCACATCACTTCCAGCCGAGCCATCCTGGAGTCGTTTCCTCCAGAAGAAATGACCTCACAGGTGTAATCCCCGATGTCACCCGACCACGTCTGGCTGATGAGGAGGGTTCCATCCTTCTCTACCGTGATCCTGGAGCTGCTGGATGGATTTATGACAACACTGTCCTTCTTCCAAAGGTACCTGAGTATTACAATGTTTCAGTTATTGATCACTCATAAGAACTCCAGAATAGATTTATTTTAGCTCTGCTGGAAGGGATCAGCTCCTGTCATCACGTGTTAAAAATGACAGGCCCCTGCAGCTACTTTCAAGAGCAGTGCCTTTCACAAATTTTAGATCAAGTGATCAGAATGAAAAATGTAATTCCATCCGAGATCTTATGTATTTTACAAGGCAAAAATGGAGTACTCAAATGTTCAAGTTCTTAAATTCACCCCTACCAGAATGTTTACGCTGCAGTTAATGATGGGTGTTGGCCCAGCTCTGCCAAGGCTCTGTAACATTTGACTGCCACAATCAGAAACTTGCTGAAGGTTTGCTAGAGCTCACCTATCAAAAACACACCTCCCAACATGTCACAGAGTTGTGGAGAGACCACAGACCCACAATTTTCTACCTTTAACTGAAATTTTTATACCTGTATTTCTCTTTCTGAAGTTCTTTCTGCAGTTCATCCTTCAAGCACTCTCCAAGCTCTTCCTTGCGTTTTATTTCAATTGTGTTGCTTTCAGACTACATTAATTTTCATGGCAAATTTATTTTCAAGTTTTGAGCTTCCTCCAAATGCTCTAATGCAAATTTTAATAGTCCAGACAAATTCTGGTTTCCTTTACACAGTTAGAACAGACTATAAGCCCAAGTTATTGAGTTGTTTCCAAAAACATGGGCATCTCTTGTGTGGCTTTTATGCACCCCAGAGTAAACACTTCTGAAATCCTATTCCTTCTCTTTGGCTTTTATTCTCATTAAGTATCAGCCTCTGACAAGTTGGTTTTATTGATAGTGTATTAACCTTGACAGTAAAATCATGGAAGGCTATATTGAAGTCATGAAGTGGAACATAGCTCATTGTAAATAATACATAAGGCTGAAATGGAAGATGGGATTTATATGATTAATGATACAGCGTACAACCTTATAATGCAGTAACCAGGGGTTTGGTGTGAAAATCTGGGGTCCTGCAACTTTTCACCTAATGCTATTCATACAGCTTATAAAATTAAGCTGGGATAAACCACACAAACAAGGAGTGACACCACCAACCTGATTGAAATTCTGGGATCGTGAGTGGCCTCGCAGCGCAGGGTGGCTGTGGTTCCTTTGATCACCGTGCTGTCCTCGGGAGGGCGGACAATGGAAGTGCGATCTGAAAGGAGCACAAGGCACAGCTCAGGTGAAATTAGAGCCTTTATCCTTGGGTATTCACTCAGCGAGCAGCCACCGAGCCTTTGTCATTCAAAGCAAGCGGGACGCTGCTCTTCAAGCCTCTGCTGTGAAGGCTCCCCTCCCTCTAAAGTCATGGGGACACAGGTGACACGCTGGGGGTGCAGAGAGGTACAGCAGCAGAGGGCACGAGCGGAGCCCAGAGGAGAAGAATGTTAAAGCTCTCTGAACTCTCCCTTGGCTTGTGCAGGCGCCTGTGGCAACTCCCCGAAGTCTTAATGAGTGTGTGGAAGACAACACTGAGTCAGGAAACGAGCCGCACTGTTTGGAGCAGCAAAAACACAAACGAGACCAAGGAAAATCCGTGCAAGGAAGAATGCACTTGAAAAATACCAAGAAAGAGATGAACTTAAATGGCACCCTACAACCTCATCAACTCCAGGACAGAGGAGGAGCTTCTGGTAGAAAAATCTTCCGTGTAAGAAAGATGCGTTGTTTACGCAAATGTTTCAGAACATCCTTACTGAAGCCCCTCCTGGAGCCTGAGAACACAATAATTGCTGTAACTACAACAACCGGGTCCGGTGTGAAACATCCCCACTATGTGTCACACACAGGAGCAGCAGCAGAGAGCATCGGCTGAGGCAGGGAGACAACCAGGAGGGGCATGGAAGATACGTGGATAACGTTAATAAGTCCCAAATCCCTACAGAGATAATCAGCATCCTCACACATGGACAAGAAGGGACCACCAGCAAAATCAAAAGCTGACTCTAATATAATGGAATTTTTAGCATGACTCCTGATGTACCTGTGTAAGGCTTCTGGCTTTATAATGGTGCTGTTGCTACACAAGCACCAGGTTATATTCACATTTCTTCCTCTCATGCAGTACAATGAACAGGAACTCTCTAATACACGGAAGAACCATAGCTTTGAGAATTAATAGGAAGTATCTACTTGATCCTGGATATCATTCAATTTACACCATCCTGATATCTATACCAACTCTGTATTGTCAATAGGACAAATACAATGACCACGTGACACAAATACATTACAGTTACTGCCAGAAATGTTTTCAGGTATTCCCAAGTTCAAAAGGAAAAACGTGGCTGATTTAGCTTGCAGAGTTTGGGGATTAACAAATGCCAAATATGCACCACACATCAGCAGCATAATCAGTACTTTAAATGCTGGAGAGGAGAGAGGGCCACAACACTTCTCTGTTAATCTTCATCATCTTCATTATTTTTGGTTGCTCTTAGTCCCAGCTCATTATTTTGTACCTTGAGTGGCAAAAAACATGTTACACTTCAGTTTAACTCACTTAGGAGTAACACAGGTGAACCTCTTGCATCAGACTCTCTTCCCCAGCAGAAGAAATAAAAAATATAGTGATAAAGGGAAAATGATGAATGACAAAACCATTTCATAGGTTCACACCAGTCTGTAGCATGAGGGATTAGCTGAAATCTGCTGCACTTTGATTTGACTTCCCACAGCACCCAGGGCCACAAAAATTACAAAAGTACGAGGAAAATCCTATCTGTTGCAACTGTGGCCACAGCCTCAGTACCAGCACGGACTGCTCTGTGCTGCCTGCACACCCCTGGAGGCAGAAACCACCTGTGAACAGCCAAATCTACAAGTTAAAAGCTCTGACTTGCAATGCCAGACGCCAAAGCAAAACCTGAGTAAAACTAATTGTGATTGAAGCTCTATTTAAATACACTTCCTTTCACAAAATAGAGATTTATATGCATAACTTTCCAAACAAAAAGGGTATTTATGACAGGCTTCCTAAAATAGACACATTATTCCTATTAAATCATACAAGTATCTCTATTAACGAGAAAAGCATAATTACTTGTGAAAATTTCCTGAGCTTACAACAAAAACTGATTAATACTTGATTAAAGTTAGACTTTAAACAAAGCATTATCCTTACTCCACACTGTCAGCATCACAAAAGCATTCAGAGCTCCTTCAGAGTTGGCTGCACAGCAAGTGTAATTGCCAGCATCCTGCAGGAACACGGGCGTTATCTGGAGCCCTCCAGACTCGAGGAGAACGAAGCGAGGAATCTGCACCGAGCCGCTGGCCAAGATCTGCTCTCCTGAAACACACGAGGGGGAAGCAGCCAGGTTAGTGTCAGCTGGGCTCGGGGATCAGGCAGTTCCAGCTCTTCCAAAACGTTACGTCCCGCCCGGGCAGCGGCTCGCAACGGCCCCACAGCAAACTCATCACTGCTGCTCATGGGACAGGGGAAGGGGGAGACGGGCACTGAGTGGCTCTACAGGATCTCAGCCACAGGAAAATGCGGATTACAGCTCTTCTACGAGTTAATAACGGGGTACCTTTCTTCCAGGAGATGGCAGGTCGTGGAGCCCCTGACACTTCGCAGGTCAGCACCGCAGTCATCCCCTCGGTGACTGTGGTGTCCTCTGGGGGCTGGATAAAGGCTGGTTTGATGTCTGGAATTAAAAAAATTTAAACAAACTCAATGCCTCAGCTCTCAGAAAGATCCTTTAACTATTATCATGGACTACTTTACATCCACTTTTATAGAGCTGATCATGGAGAAGGACATGACTATAAGACATGAAAACCTTTCAGCAGTGACTGTAACCTTTTCTTATTCATCTCCCAGGAATTGTCTAATCCTGTTTATTACTGACACGGAAAATAAAAATCTATCAGCGCTGGTACCTGTACAAGTAAGATGGGTTAAAGAGAAAGGAAGATAAAGCTAAAAATGAGTGTTTGGGGGGAACTTGAGAAATCTAGATAAACAAAACTATTTTCCTTCATCTTCATAACAGAGTTCTTTAAGATGAAAAGCAACTTGAGAAAGGCATTAACTTTGAAACTTAAATGTCAGCCAAAAGAATTTAGAACCTGAGCCTTATCCAAGACATTTTCTAAGTTTCTTTCTCTCTCATTTTCCCCCAGTTGCATTTTATTGCAGTTTTTTTCCTGCAGTTTCCTAGATCTATATTGAACTGGGGCTGATTTATTTTCTGAGGCCAGCGGGAATTCTGGTCAGTATGTGCAAACTGCTCTTGGGCTAAAAATCAGCTTCCTGAAGAGGAGTTTAATATTACAGAAAGGACTGTTAATAATCACTTTTAAAAGAGACTACTAGGATTTGTAATTCTTCCACAGAGAAGCATGCACTTCATTAACAAAACCATTTAATCTGACTTTTTGGCCAAAATAGACATTTAACTTGAACTTTCTTTCTTTTCCTCAACTTAATGCAGTTGCAGACAAAGGCAAATAAAATGATAGCATGCACAATCATGAAGCAGCAGCTCAGCTTCAGGATGGAATTCCATTAGAGTGGAAATATGAAGGAAACATAAAAGTATTTCAAAATTAACCTTTTTTTTTTTTTTTTTCACTAAGATCTCCTTTTGCTGTGTGGAATAGGGGAGTTCACCTCAACCTCTCCTGATGTCATGGAGAGCTTTTCCACAAAGCTTCAGCAGATTGTGCTGAGACCACAAGGGCATTTTGGGGTTCCTTAGAGCTGGGATGGCTACACTTGACAAGAAATCGGGGTTCTGCGGGTCAAACTAAAGCAGCTCAGAGAAATGTGACGGGTGTGGGGTCACCTACAGGGGTGACACCTCCTGCACCCCGTACCACCACTCCTCACTCACTGGTCACATCCAGGTATGTGTAGGTCTGGATCTCCCCGGCTTGGTTGCTGGCGAAGCACTGGAAGATGCCGGCATCCTGCGGGCGCAGCGCGTGGATCCGCAGCCCCCCGCTCAGCAGCACCTTGTACCGGGGGTTCTCCAGCCTGCTCAGGGGAACTGAGTCCTTGTACCACACCAGGGTGGGGATGGGAACACCTATTCAAACAAGTAAATCACTGTTAGTCTTTGCAAAGCTCTGTTGTGGTCATATCCCTGTTGTCCCGTCTTTCTATGCCAATTATTCGTGTTTTTTCCAAGCTGCTTTAGATAAATGAAGGCTGCATCTCACATTATCAGTGGTAATAACACACTGCAGGACACGAGGGAATAAAACCAGCAAACGCTGAAGGAGGAATGTCGAGAAAACATGTTATCAAATTACTTTCTTCACCCAATCGTATTTCATGCTACTACAAAATAAGATGTGGAGCAATTTCATGTTGAAAGCCAGAATCACGCTCCTTAAACAGCAGCAGTGTGGCAATACAGCCAGTCTGTAAGACTGTTCCATCCCAAATAAGATTCCTCTGTGCTACTGTAGCTAAGATAGCTGAAGTACAAAGGAAATGGCAAATTACACATGAAAAATGAAGTGCTCACATGGCTGTACTTGAGTCCCAATTTAGGAGCTTAGTTTGAGCCGATGTACAAACAACATGTTGCCAACAATAGGATAGCTTTAAATTATTATTATTATTTTTCAGTCTCAAGCTTCAGCTGTTATTTGAAAAAAGCAGGCATAAAGAGAAATAAAATTCCTAGCCTAGATAAAACTTACAGTCCCATTTATTCTTGTTTTCTTTCATGTGCATGTTCCACAAACCCTGACACAGTTATTTCACACATATTTTTGTTGCTGTCATGTCCCCGTCAGCTGGGATGAAGTGGCTGTAAATTTATTATACACAAATAGTGTAGGATTCTCTTTTCCTCAAGAGATGTCAGGGGCCTGGAACAGTCTTTGACAGCTGTTCCCATCCCACTGCTCCTATCAGTCAATGTTTTATCTTTACATCCCAGAAATCCCTACTGGATCAAATGCTGGGGGTTCTCTGCAGAGATCAGAAGCGAGGCAAGTATTTTATTATGTGATTAGAAAATCACTGAGTAATTAAGATTGGAAAAGTCCTCCAAGACCATCACCTTCCTGGGCACCTCCCCAGCGTCTGATCACCCTTTCTGGGAAGAAATTCCTATTGATGTCCAACCTGACCCTGCCCTGGCACAGCTTAAGACCATTTCCTCTCATCCTCCCCGTTGTTCCCTGGGAGCAGAGCCTGACCCCCATCTCGCTACAACCACCTCCCAGGGAGTTGTGGAGAGCGGGAAGGTCCCCCCCGATCCTCCTTTTCTCCAGGCTGAGCCCCACCAGCTCCTCTCTTCACAGGATTTGCGCTCCAGCCCCTCAATGTCCTTCCTGAAGTGAGGGCCAGAACCGGGCACAGCACTCGAGGTGTTTTTGAACACATTTCACTTAAACCCTCAGACCTACACAATCTCTTGTGATAAGGTAAGAGACCACGGACTTAAATTCACGGGTGAGTGAAACTTGCCCAAATAGAGAAAAACAGTATAACCAAAGCATGGAGGATGGGATGTCACTGATGAATTGAGCATCTGCAGACAGTGAATTTCACTGCAATGCTGGCAGTCACTTGATGTTCTGAGAACTGAAGTGCCATGGGAAGATCTAAATAATCATCATCATCATTTTAAAACTCCCAAAGTTAAATACTACTCTGTTATACTTCCATTCATATCTTCTCTCAGTGTACTTATTCTCTTTATACAGACAAAAGCTGTATTAACTCTGGAAAGAATGTACAAACAATGTATGGAAACGACTGAAAAACAACATCCAATTGCTGTTGTTACTTTTACAAACACGTATCATTTACTTCAATCACCTCTGATGCTTTTGTTCTGCTGATAAAATAAAATGTACTCATAATGCAGATAATCATCTCAGGAAGAAACCCACTATGTAGAGTGCATTGTCTGATAGAGAATAGATGTGATGCAGGAGCTTGCAATAGGCATAATTTAAATTTCATACAACAGCCCATATACAGAATTAGCGTAAATTTCAATGTTCACAATTCTCGGTGAGAGTGTTATTCATCTCTTGAAAATCCTCCTGGGCAAATACAAATTATCACTGAGTAATGAAGAAACAGATGATGCAAAATGGAATAGTTCTCTTGATGCTGAGAAGCCTGGAAATGATTTCAAGTTTAAATAATAGCAGCTCCATTTTTCCACACATTAGACTTGATAGGCACCAAGGAAATAATGAAATCCTGCATTCAGAACACTCAAACCTTTAACACTGGTGTCATTCCATAAATCCCATCCTACTAACAGTATTGGCAAACCTTCTAATCCTATAATCACTGTGAGATACACCTTCCTATCACCAACTCAGCTGACAAACTGAATATTACCATCTCTATTTCTCTACTTTTCAGTTACGGGTATCTTCCTCCACTCAAAGTTATGAGTCTGAATAATAGGATCTTATCTGAGCACTCTGATGCCTGTCAGCAGCATTCATTTGGGCTTTAGTGATCTTCCCAGAGAGATTTGTTTTCCAAGTTGTACACATGTTCTCTTCTAATTTTGCTACCTCTTTGGCTGTAAAAATGGTTAAACCCAGCTTTTCTTCTCTTCCTCTTCTACCCACCCCACAACCTTTCTTCTCCACACACCCCCAAAGGAATCTTGCTTCTTTTTTCTCTAAACAACTCCTGGTGAAAAAATTATGAAGAGAAGAAAACACTTTAAAGACTTTCTGCCTTTCCAAGCAGCATCGGCCTTACCTTGCTGCTCGAGAGGTGACTGACAATAAAAGACTGGCAATAATAAATAAAATAACCTTCTTTCTCAGTTGTGAGCAGCACTATTCATTTTTCACAGACAAATTAATCTAGCATCAGGGGGGAGAAGGGAAGGCAGGAAACAGAGATGCTGGTTCTGGCTTTGCCACTTCTTCTGTAACCTTGGGCAAATAACTTATGGAACCTGAGGCTCAGCTCCTCCATCTGTGAAACAGCTGCTTGACTCTCTGCCAAATTTAACTTAAGAACCTCGATGAAAGACTCAGAATGTTCACTGTGTCATCTTTGTTATTTATTTTTTACCGCCTCCTCTAGATCCCAGTGAGCTACTGGGGAATCCCCAAAGCATCTCTTCCATCTACTTCTCTAAACAGGTAGAACTGAAGTCCAATTAACTGCGCTCCCCAGACACCACCACCACTGCCTGCAGCTCTAAACTTTCCACGAGCAAATAAGAAAGAGCATTTAAAGGAAACCCATTGAACATTCAGGCAGCATCAGCCACGGCTGGAAGATAAACAGCAGAGCCTGGTTCCTGTGGCCTGATACACTGAAACTCCATTACAGGGAGCAGGGAGCTGGTTGGTGCAAGTGGCAATTTTATTTACAGTTAATCTCTGCTTATACTGTGAAATTAATCTGTCTCTCACACATTCATAGTGCACGAAGTCTTGGCAAATGGGCTTTGTGCACAGAACCTGATGGGGCTGGGGGAAATACAATCTGTCTTCCTTTTGTGGCAAAGGTAGAGGGCAGCTCTGCAGTTTCCCCAGTGCTTCATTCTCCCAGCTCAGAGCAGGGAGGCAGCAATCTTCATTTACCCTCTTTAAGTGCTGGCAATTACCAGGTTTGTGTAATAATGGATCAGAACTCCTCTATGTTTCATTCTAGTACCTGCCCCTTGTAAGTCTGTGTTATAGATACTCAGCAAAATAATCCACAAGGAAACAGGTTTTCATGCTCCTGCACCACATTCATCAGCAAATCAGATGTGCACTACCAGAGTCGAGCAGAAATAATTAATTCTGTCTAATAAGGGTTCCCATATCTCCACTGAGAACGGTTATGAGTGCCCCATTAACCCCCTTGGGAACTAAACTGCTCAAAGCAAGGGTTAGGGTAGAAGGAAGAGCTGAAGTCAACCTCAGGTTGACAACCTCTCCCTGATTCCTCCGGGTTTTGGGTTGGGTTGTCTTGGTTTTTTTTTTTTAATCCACGAAAAACATTAGAGACAGCAGATCGGTTCCTGGGGAACTCCACTGACAGCAGGTCCTGCTGTGTTTTCCTTAAAAAGCTATTAATTAACAAGAAGACATTGTCTCTTATCAGCTGACAGCTTTATTTCCATAAGAGCTTTTTTGTAAGAGATCTCATCATAGGCTTCTGAAATTCCAAATCAGCCAGAGCACCCTTAACACATGCACTTTCTTATCACACAGTTTGCAAAGACTCCTTCTAGAAAAGCAGTGCTGACTCCTTCCTACATAAAACAGGGGGGGAAAATGCTTAAATCATAGTGGCAATAACATAATCATGCAGCAAAAACGTCTTTATTGGGTCTGATTTGGAGAAAGACATGACACAAGTAAGCTGTTAGTTAGGTTTGGGTGCTTTTTTAATCAAGGATGTGATCTTTTTCCCTAAGGATCTCATGGCATTTTATGGTGTGCTGCTTCTTAAACTCGGCACCGGGGAAAGTGAGACAACAAAATGTTCAGTGCCTTGCCAGAGTCATGTAGAAATTTGGTGACTTTGAGAAACCTCTCTGAACACACGATGACAACGTCTCCTACCTCCCCAGAGCGCTGAAATAGGCGGTGATTGCATTTCTGTGGAACTCAACTTGAAACACGATTTTAGTCAGGTGGACTTTGAGACATTTGAAGCCTTTTATAATAATAAAACACCTGCCAATTAAAAAGCGCCTGTAATAGTCCTCCTGCAGATTTCATAACTACATTCAGATGTCAGAGTACTGACTTTTCTATTCAGTAAAAAAGTTCCCTAAGTTTTAGAAGAAAGGACATTGGAACTGTTGAAATTAATGTCTGTTTGCATTGCAAATGATGGGTTCCATAACCATGCTTTTCCCTCAGCCCATTTTCTGGCTCAAAATATTAAAATCTCTTGTCTAGTGACAACTCTGAAGCACAGGCAGGATCCCAGAGCGACAGGAGCAGGACTTGTTCTCCCCACAGACAAACATCAACGTGCCAGCGCTATTCCAAACCAAATTACAAGAACTGCCCAGTTCTCCGAGGGGAAAGGCCACCCCTCTTCCTTGTATCTGGGACCTGTGATAATCAGCAATAACACAGAGACTTCTAAACATTAAAAGCTTACAAAGATGATTTGTATAAGACGATTTCTTCAAGACAAGGACATACACATGCCATCAATCCAGGCTGGAACACTACTGCACTCACCCATGGCCTGGCACAGGATGTCCACGTCCTTCTCCACCTCGGCCAAAATCACGTTCTGGGGTTCAGCCGTGAAATACGGAGGTTCTTGAGGATGGGGAAAGCAAACAAAAGTCAGCAAGCAAAGCCACAGCAAAATGAAAAACAGGTGCTGATTAAAAAAAATATTCATCATAGAATCTCTCCCCAGGTGTTGTATTTGATACAGATTCGTTTGTCCGAGTTTGTCTCTATTTGGAGGTGGGGTTTTTTTTGGTAGTAAAAGCATCATAAGAAAAAGCTGATCAATTTTGCTATGCTGAGTATGAATTCCAGAGTCCAGTCAATGGAAGGTAAAGATTTAGGGGCTTGCACTGCAAATTAATACTCAGAGCAGGAGCTACTTTTCATTTTATAGGACTGAATCATGGAACATGTTAATTCTTTGCTTAGAAAGGCCCTCCCAAGAGGTTTATAAAGGTTTATATTTACAATGTAGCATTTTATAGGATAGTTTGCTTCAGTATCTAAACTGCATTTCACCTCAGCGAGGCATGAAGCACCTCAAATAAAGTGCCATAGCATGTCACAGAATTGACATCAGAGGACAAGTGCACCATAATGAAAAGAAATTCCTCTCAACTGTTTTACTCCGTGAAAGCAAACAGATTTAATGCTTTAATTGAAGTTATAGTAATAATCATAAAAATCCCCACTTTATCATTAGGGCTAAAGAAAAGATATTAGATGTTTAATTAAACAAAGACCAGACTGCAGAAATTGCAGAGTATGCTGGCATGTAACTCTTTCTTCTATGCAGCATAAAATTGAAGAGCATCATGTCAAAGTCCCAGAGGCACTAAGGTTGCAGTTATTATCATGGTAACTAAAGACTGTCATAGTCTGTTCAATGCAATTATCGTCTGAGTACTGTTTTTAGAAGGATTTTACTTGATTATAAATACAGTTCTCTTGCAGCAAAACCAAACTCAGTGGTAAGTTTTAGAAAATACAGAAAAGGCAATGTAAGTAGCTTGTGAAACCGAGTTATTTGTATTTCCATTTTAAGGAAACTGAGTATGTTTTAAAATACATAGGAAGCTACACAATCCAAGGTCATCTGAGCTGACCTGCTCTTAAATCTCACCACCAAACACGACTGGAATAAAGGACTTGTGGTTATATTATTACTAGGGCATCAGCATTTTAGTAAATAAAATCAAAATCATATAAATTTATCCTGCAAAATCCTGTTGCTATCTGCAGCATAGCAAGAGTGGCTGTCATTGCACAGCGGTGACATCAGGAGGCACCAGGTTAGAACAGAAACCCCCCCTTTCCCAGCACTTCTTCCCTCTCCCTGCAATAAAATACTTGCTTGGGTGTACAGAACTGGGGTCTCATTGGAGCACCAATGGAAATTACAATTCTGTATTCATTCCAAATAAAGCCAATCAATATTAGTCTTCAGCACGCCGTGCAGGGGAGGAGGGGAGGCTGCAAACAGCCTGCAATAGTTGTTTACCCAGCAAAACCAATAAAAACAAGCTACCTGATTTATTATATTCTAATAATATACATGTGTTAACATTATTGATCCTCACTGCCTAAATATAAAGCTATTAATAAACATGCATAATAAGCTGTGATTTATTGCATATGATCTCATGCGTTAATCTCAACAACAAATTGAAAAGCTGAACATTTAATTGAAATTCACTGATGGCACACACTTTGACATGTTTGATCAGCTAAGTTGCTGAGTCCTCTGCAATTCATCTAAGTCCATGTTTTCACTCCCAGCACACTCCTTCCTCTCACTCCATCCTCCAAGCCCTGCCTGATGTTCTCCTTGCAGTCCATTTCTCAGGTTGTTAACTTTTTAATTTCCAAACTTTCAGCCTCCTGTCCTTATCTATGTGTCCTGTCTGTGGCCGCACAGGTCAGTGTCCACACGTCCACCTCTCAAAATAAAATTTGAATCTTTCATTCTCTGGCAGTTTGATGTCATCACAGGGTGAGGATAAAGCAGCACTGGGCCAGGAGAACATCCAGACACATATTCACACATCCAGACATTCCCTTCTAAGTCTGGGCTTCTTCTGTGAATGCCTCTTCAGTCAGTGAGGTTCAAGTTTATCTTCTGCTTAGGGAGGTCCTGACTGCACCTTTCCTTTTATAAAGGGTTCTGCCCTTAACGGGCCAATCACTAAACCTGGCAACCTTCAGCTACCAGCTCTCAAACTTCCTCCTGGATCAGCAACAAACTCACATACCAGTGATAAATTTGCAGGTTTATCTTCACCATGGGCCTTCAGTCCAGCTGCAAAGCACTTAATGTGACCTCAAAGATGCTCGTGGTTCCATGACCTCTGCTTATGTGCTGCTGCTGCTGCACAATTCCTGCAGTTACACCTGGCATATTTACACAGTCGTCTTCCCCACTGTCCCTCCCAAAATCCTGACCTGCAACCTGTGCTCCTTCCCTTAAATCCCACACAGGCTGCTATGCCACCCTCAAAGAAACTTGTGACATTAAGAGATGCTTAGGTGAGCAGGTACCAAGCAATGAATTACGTGACAAAGAACCTGAAGTCAGTGACAACTGTCACTTAGCAAACGGGATGTGATGTTATAAGAGGAAGACTCACATCAGCTTTTTCTGAAAGAAGCAGGGAGAAACAGAAGCAGACAAGACAGAAAAAGAGCAGGAGCAGCAGAAAGATGCAATCTAAAGGCCACAGGCAGATCCCAGAGGACTTTCGGTGCCAACAGATTTGATTTCCAGTCTTGAAGCCCAGACTCACCTTTTCCCCTAGACTAAAGCCTGCTGAACTCTGTTCTCACAGCCACTCCAGCAGCTGGAAACTCTTCCAGACGCTGCACCTGACACAGAGACAACAGCTGCCCGCAGACAAGTCAGATCCTATTCTTGAAAGATAAGCACTGATACAGAAAACCTTCCGGGAGCAACTCTGCAATTTATGGCCTGTACTGACTAGAAATTGAGACAAGCCTGGGTGGGATGACAAGGCTAATTCATAAGGGATTTCTGGAGGATCCAGAATAGCACATGGACAACAGTGCTGTGGCAAAGTCTAATATACATGGAAAAATAGCCTTGGTGGTGCAAGGAATGAGGGAATCCCAGAATTACAGGTGTAGGGATACCCTTAGGGTTTTAAGGCAAATAAAAGAGTGATTTCAAACAGAACCTCAGAATAGTTGGGGTTGGAAGTGACGCGTGGAGATCATCCAGACCAATCTCCCTCCTAAAGCTGGTTCCTCCAGAGCAGGTTGCAGGTGTGTGTTTACCACCCCCAGAGAATGACATTCCACAACCTCTCTCTGGGCAGCCTCTTGCAGTGCTCTCTCACCCTCCAAATAAAGAAGTTTGAGTTTTCCATGCAACTGTGCAGCTTTTCCACATCCACATGCCATTCAGCAGCAGGATGGATGCTCGAAAGGTCCTGTGGATTCAACAGAACTCAGGCTGTGGAGGAAACAGCTCCAGTTACAGGTGCTGGACGACTGAAACCTCAGCTCTTCACTTTTCAGAGGTGTCAGATGTATCATCTGCACATCAGGTTTTGTGCCCGAGGGCCTGAATGCCCAGCATTAACTGCAAGGGAGAAATTCAGAGTGTCTGAATTTGGGTTACACAGCACCTGGTGAACGACTGTCAGAAAGAGGCCATAAAAATGCAGCACTATGTATAGGGGTCAGATGGCATTCTGAGGGGGCATGCTGGCTGTCTGTATATGTGACTCCACTGCATATTTATAAGGCTTGGTTTGAATCACACAGTATGAATTTAACATTTATTGTTGTAGGCAATAATCATGTGCTGAAATTTAATACGTGTGGCAAAATTATAACGTCTTCCAAAGTATATAATGTGCCAGACACAAGTCCCCACACCGAGCAATTTTTAGGAATGACAGTAATCTGTCAGTATCAGGTCAAACATTTCAATTTTTTTTGAAATTATAGAATCACAATAGCTAGAACAGGAAAGGACCCATTACTCTGAGTTCACCCTGCTGGCACTGTGGCACGTGGCAATGAGAGGGGCCACAGCTCACATGAGGCTGAAAGAAACAGATACTGCATTGTTCGAATATTGCATTGGTGTTTGACTGATCTTCACTAAAACGTCAAGTACGGGCAAGGAGGGAAAAGAGAAATTGAATATAAATGCACGCTTTTAATAGTTGTTGAGGGTTTCGGGGGTTTTTTGCACTCCAGACATCACTGGAAAGATGTCTTTCAGAAAAGCCCGTGGGAGCCTGCAAAATTTGATCCTGTTCTAACTTCCCCCACGCAGAGTTACATGGTCACTGATTTTAACATTCACAAGATAGCAGTCAGCATCCATTACATACCCTTCAAGCTGCATTGGAGATGTGTGACCTAATCCTAGATACACACATGAAAGTCAGAAAGAACAGAGAAAGCCCCAGGGGCTCCTCCAAAGCTGAAATTCCTGCATCTCTCAGAAATTCAGGGCTGCATATTTAAGAGGAAAATTGAGCCTTCAACATGGAAGCCTTCCTCCAGCATTACCATAAACTAATTTATTTGGTGAATATCTTCTAAAGGAAGAGGAACTGGAAGCCTGGCAGCCCCTTGTAGGTACAAAGTCTGTAACTCCAGACAGAAGATCAGACTGGCCATGCTGGGAGAGAAGCCCCATTGTGGATGCAGGTACAGCAGGCTCCTCGGAGCAGGAGTTGTCTTTGCATGAATATCAGGTTAAAACAGAGAGAGATGAAAAGATCCGTGTGGTTTTCTTGCTACTACCCCTACTGCGAGCTGCAGTCTGCGTGTTCTGAAACAACAGCCCAGGGAGCACACGTCCTGTCTGCAGGGCTGAAAGGAGGAGGAACTTCTCAGGAATGTCGGAGACAGAGCTGGGCTGCCCAGAAGTCCCACTACTCCCCTGTGGGACAGGTCCTGTTGCATTTGCTGCAAGGCAGCAAGTCTGTGTCCATCCCAGAACCTCTGAGGCTTGACCAACCAAAAGCTGCCAGTATTTCTTTCCTTTGAGCCCAAACTGTGATTAGGCGAGTCCGAAGAGATTTCGTATTATAGTTTCCCTGAAAACTTATTATTTTCTTACACAGTAGATGAACACAGCCATCAGGATCTTCTCTTAAGCGCCACACATGAAAAATTCTTTCCACTGCTTTCAAAGACAGCATCTGCAGTGTTTCAAAGTGCCTAAGCTGGAGCCACGAGAGCTGCTGTTTCCAGAGGTCTGAGCACGAGGCACTGAGGCGCTCGTAGCTGCAGAGGGAAATAACTTCTGCTCTGGCAGTCCTGTACACACAAATTCCCGAGCAGCTGCAATGCACGAGGAAGGCCCTTCAGCATCTGGACACTCCTGGAGAACGGGGAGGGAGGAACAGCCCCACGGTCCACGTTAGAGCCAGCCTGGAGGGCCCTTCAGGCCAACACTGGAACTCTTCTGAGGTGTTCCCGAATCCCGTGGTCCCACAGAGCTGAATTCTCCCGAGATGAGAATGTCATTAACGTCTTTTAATGTAGTTCTCTGAGCACAAAAATGATCCTAAAGAAGGGAAGCCCTCTACTCTGACTCTGTTTTATTCCTTTATATTCCTTTGGACAGACTAACAAGGCTTCAACCTTCAGTTCTGTACAGCCCCTCATCACGCCAGGCCCTTCTTTCTAATTGTTTTTCTGCTCATTTTGTTCAGGTTTTACTTTCTGACTACATTTAATTTAAAGAGCAGCTTGGATTTCAGTGGAAGAGTTTCGTTCCCCATTTTCTTAAGCTCCTAAAATTCACAATTTCCCGTAGAACAGTCACTTAAGAAATGACTATTGCCATTTGTCACTAACAAAACTTGCAGAAGTGGAGCAAAAGAATTTAAGATTATCTCAGCTTTCAAATTGGTTTGTTCATGGGAAGACTCTTTAAATTACTTAATCTTCAAACTGTTAGTGATAAAACAAATGTGCTCTTATCTAATCTGCAACAAATCTTTCCCAAACTGTTACTCTGCCAAGCGAGGAACATGATACCCTTTAAAAATTTATAACAACTGCAGCTAATAAAACCAAGGTTTGGAACCACCTCAGTTTATCTTTTCTGGAACAATATGAAGATGTCAGGGAGCTCTTTGCCACATTCAGAAGAAAATTGCAGCAGCACAGAAAACTAGAGGATTTTCTTGTTTATGCAGTACTACTCTAATATACTGGAGATTCAGGTTTTTCGACTATTATTGTGATTTTCATTTACAGACAGAGATGTACTCTCAGAAACACCCAGAAGAACTTCTGAGATAATACTGTAGGTCACAAATAGTAATTTGTTGAGCAGATGCCTTTGTACTAAGTTTCGCTGCCTTCTAATAGAGCTCTGGTCACCATCTGAGCCAAACTCAAATTGTGTGATTTCTCTTTGCTGGGAAAGTCAAGGGCTGATATATTTGGAAAAAAGCTCTGATTAACTCAGTGTTTGTGACATCTTTGATGCATCTTTTTATTGCTACCCCTACTCCACCTGTTGACAGCAAAATATTTTTCTCTGTTGATCCACAGGAGCTCTCACAGCCACGCTATTGAGGGGCTGCATTTGATTTCTCCCATTTTGAAAACAAACCTCTTCTTTTAAGACAATTCCCTTTTTCTGTTAGTCAAGACCCCTCATTAAGTCCACGCTGTGTTATTCTCCCAAGAAGTACAGCTCATTATCAGCTCCCAATCTACACATAACACACTACAAATATTTTATGCATGCAAATGGACAAGCATTCCTGATTCTCTCTAAGTACTGCCCCCACGGACTAGGAGAGATACACTGCAGAAAGCCTTAGGTTTGAATCTTGTCTGCACTTTCCTCTAGAACCCGTCCCTTGACTAATTAAATGACAGCCAGATCCATCCAAGAATTCTAAAGCTGAATATAAGTTATGCATTAACTACTAATCCTTTGATTTGGCTCCCTGTTTAGAATTAGAGATCCATCCTGCAGCTCAAGAAACTCATAAATAAAGAAATCTATCAGGCTTTGCTGACACATTGAGTAAACACCTGCATCTGAAGTGTCGTGTTCCATCAGAAGGAAATAAAAGTAATTGGTAACCAATTTGTTTCTGCTTTCTTTCATCTGCTTGTTCTTATCTACAGACCTTTTCATAACTTCATTCCCTGTCAGCCTCCTAAAACTGGATAAGAAATAAATAAAACATTTAAAAATAAGAGAGTAGGTAAGCTACTAAAGCACTGCCAGTTTAATATGATTCCCCAGTGATTATTTTTCAGTTTTATTGTAACTGTATTTAAGAATCTTTTACATTAACCAAGAGGCTGCTTTAAGCATTGCATTAGGCTGGATCTGACATCATCCCAACAAAGGCAAACCAGCTACAATAAAAACTTATGAATAAGAAAGAGTTTCAACAAAACCTATAAATAAGTGAAATCCATCTCTGCTCCTTAAAGGGAAGGTAATAACTCTAAGAAACAGAGGGCAAGGAAAAAGGCTGGAACCAAACTCTGTCCAGCAGGTAATAAATATAACAGACACACAGTGCTACAAATGAATATGGAATGGAGCTCTGCAGAGGGAAGAGCTGCTTTCTCACTTAACAGCAACTACTACAAATTGCTTTATCAGAATACAGATCATAGAGCAGTCTTTAAAATTGTATTTTCAGAAGGCTCAAAGAGTGTAGAGAACTGTGGGCTGCATTCCCCCTGCAAAGCTCCAGGAGTGCACGTGCCTGAACCCTGAGCAGTGCCCGGACTGGTGGCACTGCCAGGCTACAACCTCCCCCGGACACTCCCACAGATAAAAGCTTGACTTTACACAATCAGCTCTGGCTAAAAACATCTCAGCGCCCCTAGTCTAAAACACCTCTGTTAGTCTAAAAGCCCTAAACCCCTGCACGCTGCTGTGTGCACTGTGCTGCCGTGCAGAATTTCATCAGACGTGCCAGGAGCCACCATTTCCAAATCCCAGCCTCCTCCCTACGGCAGACTTGGAGAGGTGGTGGTGGCGGAAATAGGCAGGGAAAGGGCAGCAATGACCCTTTAAAAGTATTAATTCCAAAGTTTCCCTGGGAGTTGAAGGTCCAGCTGATAGAGCTGCTTTCATGGCACTTCCTTCCCCGTCCTGTTGCCTCAGCAGTGCTCTGTGCCTGCAGAACATCCGTGGCCCCCGACTGGCACTTGCAGCACACGAGGCACAGGAGTGCTCCTAAAAGCCTTCTGTCAAAAATACAGGCACTTGACATATGAAAACTCGGTGTAAGCAAGCCAGGAGTTAATCAGGATTTAATGCACCTAAAAGCCAAGATAGGGAAGCTGCCCATTAAGGATTTTACTGCTGTATTTCTCAAAATTCCCATTAAATGTATAGTTTCACAGGGGATTCACAAGCACAGCAGTGTTTAAAAAAATCTATTTGATGAATTTATATTAGCAGGGAAGAACAGCTGAATTAATTTGGAAGATAACCCTCCTTCACCTCCTTTGTTCTGTTCTCTGAAGAAAGGTTCAAATGTAAGGTCAATGAAATATTAAGATATCAATTTTATTTCCTATTATACCTCAGCCCAGAGCCTTTTTCACTAAAAACATATTGCCTTGAGAATTACCCAATATAGAAAGGAAAGCTTTTGCTCTTGCTGGTTCCTCTGTGCTCTCTCTGAGTTTGGCTTCACAGAAGTACATCCCCACATCAGCAGAGGTTGGGTTGGTGATAGTGAGGCGTCTCCCAAAGCTGCTGATGCCACTGGTGATCTTGATTCCATTTCTCTTCCAGGTCACGCTCAGCCTCTCAAGAGGTCTGCCAAAAAATACAAGAACAAAATAATGAAACATATATATTACAGAATCATCTCTGTGTGCATATATATATATTTATAAACATGAGGAATATAATATTACAGAATATAAAACTTCTTTAAGTCTTCCTCTATCCCCAAAACACACTGTTAGAAAGTAAATGCATATATAACTTCTACACATCAAGGACTACAGACTACTCAAGTGGCATTATGCAAGTACAGCTAATTGATACAGCAATAGAACTTAAGTGTTAATAATTTGATTTCTCCAAGCAAAAGGAGTAAATACTGCTATGGGAATCAGCTGCATGGGAAGTGCTTTCATTACAACTCAATTACCAAAACAATATTAATCATACCAAGAACATCTCTGCCCTCAGAGGGGAAAGTAAATCAGTTGGTCTTATCACCCAAGGACTTCAACTATTCACTTCCACTGAAATTCAAAGCCGTTCAAGGCCAACCAAATGGAAACGTAGGAGGAATGCTGTGAATTCTACATTACAGTGTATTATGAACAGTTGAGCAATAATCACTGCAAAATGAGAGTGCCTGGAAAAAATGACTTCATAGGAGATCCTCACTAAATTTATTTACTAGGAAGCATCAACTCTGCTGCTGATAGGCAACAGCTGAAATATTATTAACCCTCACCATAATTTTTCCCTTAAGATAATGCCTGCTGCTTGGACAGCACTTCTTTTCCTTTCCGTGTGAGGACCAGGTGGGAAAGCACCCCTGCCTGTATCCTCATTCGGCCAGCAAAATCAATAGGCTTAACTCAGTGATGCTGGACAAACAAGAGCATTCGTAAGGGTTGCTCTGAAGAGCAAGCGTCCTGCTTCAATCTCCAACTTCATAACAATAAAAAAAAAAAAGAAAACAACATCCTCTGTCCTCCTCTGGACAGGACAGAGAGCCACGCTGAGAGCTGCGGGGGTGTTCCCATACCTGGCGTTGGCCACGCACTCCAGGGTGGCCTCGCTGCTCCCCGACACCACGCTGGTGTTGTGCGGGCGCACCACGATGGCAGGGGCCGCGCTGTCCGCGGGGCTGGTGGCACCTGCAGGGGCACAGACACGCCTGGTGAGGCCCCTGGGACGGCCAGGACCGCGACAGGGAGGATGCCACGTTCCGGGCACCGCTGCCAACGTCGCCCTCCGGCCTCACCGCGGGTTTGCGTCTCCGGCGGGGCCGTTCCCTGCACCGCTCCCAAGAACTGGCCCCCGCCCTCCACCTGGGAATATTCTCAAAGACAGAGCAAATAAATTAGGCATCCTGAAGGTTTCCTATTGTTGAGCACTTTTATTTTTATCAAATGCTTGCTGACTTATATTTTTAAGACCTTTTCATGTTTTGTTTAATCTTACCCCTTCCATACAATTTCAAAAGAGTCTGCCAATACTCATGTTAGTTCTTTAAAAAGATTTTACACACTGGGGAACAAATATGAAATTAACAAAGGAGCATATCACAGCAACTTCAATCCCCTTTTCTTATCAGGAAAGTAAATAACCCAAATCTGTTACTCTTTTGTGAGGCTTCATACTGTAAATAATTTAGCTTATGCAACAGTCAGCAGACACTTAAAAAATGGTAAAAAGGCAGCTTGTAAATTTTCTCTGTATGCATTTAGTAAGTGAATTAAAATACCCATGTATTCATAGGTACTTTGCTTCAAGCAACTCATTTGGGAAAGAAAAATTAGCTATTTTTTAGCTTGAATAACAGAGCAATAAAATTTTCAAAGATACAGAAACCAATAAACAAATTACAGGGAAAAGTAGTGAAAATAAAATGAAACTGGTGGAAAAGCAAGCCAGTTCATCAAATGTTTTCTGCACAGGAGGCTAGTCCATGCCCATTAAGCAGAATGGGAAATTGGGAAGTGCAAGGTATGAACCCTCAAATTTAAGGTAATTTCCTAAAGAACAGAAAATGCACAGGGGATTCTTTGCTTAGATCATACCCAGCATGCCAAAAGCCACTTGACATTGGATTTCATTTGTTGGACAGACAAAGGCTTTGGTCATGGGTCTCAGAAAGTTCACAAGGTTAGCAGATTTCTCAATGACAAATCTTTTATCTTCTGATGTTTTTCTAATTGACAGCAGATAGTGCAGTACAGGAGATGGAAGCGTGGAGCATCCTTTTAAAATTTTAAGAATACCACCCACACTTCTGAATAAATTCAAGCATTCAAGAATAGTACTTAAGAAAGTGTAAGCACATATTTATTTCTTCCCCTAAATATCCTTTGTCAACCTGACACAGCAGCTCTGTGCAACACACATGGGATCTCAAAACACAAGCTGTTACTGGATTTTGCACCTCCTCGTCAACATTCCTGGAAATATGATGCCATCAGGTAGCAAATCTATTTTCTAAGATTTCCATATAGTTCTTTCTATGGCAGAAATTTTCCAGATAGTAATTAAAAAAAAAAACAAACAAAAAAACCTCCAGAAAACGAGAGCTGATCAGATTAGAAGCTTGTTACTGACGAGAAGAAATAACCTCAGCACTGCTGTTCCCCGCACTTCTGCTCAAGATGAAGGTTTACAACAGTGAATGCTAAAAGATCAACAAACCAGTGACTAATTTGGCAGTAATCATTTCTTATCTCCATCTGGAAGAGAGGAAAACCACTTGTTTGACTTATCGGCTCCCCACTAAAACCAGATAAAGAGGACTCGGTTTTGTTTTCACCCCCATCACCCCACACGAGTGGCCCTGTGTGCACCCAGAAGATAAGAAAGGAAACAAAAGTGCACATTTCCCATCCTGCAGCCACAAAAAGGCAGAGATTTCTTAGTGACTCTAAGAAAAATCTAAACGCAGCATGTGTTTATTTTTATTTTGCACCATCCCTGAAACAAACTTACTAAAAGCAGGCTGCTGCTAAAGGTTGTGAGTGAACTGATGCTGATGGGAGACAGAGGCTCATCAAAACAGTCAGAACTTGGATTCCCAGGAATACACCCACAAAGGTCAGCTATGGACATAACAAACATACACAGAAAACAACAAAATTTCCAAGTTTTACCTAAACAGTACGGAGGCAGCATGAATATTCCTATTTCATACTCAAAGACAGTTTAATTTTCCCGTTGCAGCACTAAGAAACCCCTTCCCATAACTCACTCTGGCCCCAATCCTGCCAAATCAAACTCCACAGGGACATTCCCAGGGCTCCCATTGCAGGGGGAGCTTTGTTTGCAGCTTTGTTTTATGGTTAATTGAAGCAGCAAAGGAGGATTTTAGCTTTTCTTTAGAGTAAAAATCTCAGTAGGGCTGTAGCTTGGGATCTGTGCCTGCCTCATCCTTTCAAAACTTCACTCTTTTGTAAGAAATCCCCAGGCCGGAGTGCCAGAATAGCCAGGATCCTAATGGAGATAAGCAAAACTGGGGTTTTGTTTGGATGATGGGATGTGGCAGATCAGCTTTCCATCAGGCTGGGGAAGGCAGCGAGTTACTGCAAACAATCAGATAATGAACAGCTACCCAGACTTCCCAAGTTTCTCATCCTACCTGTCAATAAAGCCACTCCATCCTTCTCCTGCCTCATCATGCACCACACAGATGTGATTTTACCTGACTGATGCTACACAAAAATCCAATGCAGAATGTCATTGTTAGTAAACAGGCGTTTTCTTCAAAAATTCCTTTGTCCAAAACAATTGAATTTTTCTCCTTTTCACTGTTCCTTTTTTTACTTCATCAGACTTTTTGTTGCCTGAGCTTTCTAGGATTCTGCTGTTTCTGGCTTTTCATCACCTCTTCCTTTTTCTCCTCCCCTCCCTCAGCTTCTCTGCTCTCATCTGTGGCCATTTCCCCCCCTTTTCCATCCCATGGTCCCCCCTACACATTTCACACTATTTAAGAACTGCTCAATTTCCTACGTATCCTTTAATTTAATGATTGAACTTCAGCTTCTCTGAAGAAAATATTTATTAAGGACACTGAAATGGGGGAGCAGTACAAATGCACACGGGAACAGAGCTACAGTAAGATCAATCCACTGACAGAGAACCACCATTCCCAGCTATACTTTATCTTTTCGGAGAGAAAAGGCCTTCTTTCCTTTCTGTCTGCTTTCTGAACCCTCCTCTCAGCTAAGAAAGCAAAGCAACATCAGGGAAAAACACTGACCCCAGAACTACAGCCAGGGGATGCCTCACTATTACACATAATAAGTCTGGGGGGAACCTGTGGGAAGCCGCAGAGATGAGGCTGAGTGACACCGAAAAACACTTAAGGATGTGCTCTTAATCTGATTTTAGCCCTTAATAGATGACTGGACAGAAGGACTGACACAGGCAGAGTCCTAATCCAGCAGGGACTGTTCTCCAACAGAGAGCTCACACTGCTTTATTTTCCTTTCTATCCATTTTAGCCACTGCACTTGCGGCGTTCCCAATCTCCCCTTTGCTCCTAAACTTTCTCATCCATCACTGCCTGAGCCATCACCAGGGTCTACAAGGGCCCAGAACCTGCAGGGCCTTCAGGACTGGCCCCAAACGTCTTTGAGGCAATAAAGAGCGAACACCAAAGGCCTGGACTCAGGACAGGAGGGAGCTTGTCCTCCAATCCTCCAGTGCTTGCCATTCCCAGCCGCTCATGAGGCAGTTGGTGAACTGCTGCCATTTACAGCCCAAGATATTAAGGTAAATTGGCACTGATGTCATGTTTTCCATATTAAACTTCCGTTTGGTTAGGTTTTTTTTTTTTTAAAGAGCCCAAAAACAGAGAAAAAAAATGAGGCAAGAGAAAATGGAAAGAGATGACCTGGGGTTTTTCCACCCCTTTGTACATAAACTCCTCTCCACACTGTGGAATTCAGGAATCCGGCAATCCCACACAAAGCAGAGATAAATCGAGAGAAGAAGAAAGAGTGAACAACTTTTGCACGGTCTATTTGTTTTTATCACCTGTGGCTGTGTATGGCTGCACATCACTGAGCCTGCTGAACTTCCCCCTCCCTCCTCCTGCCTGACCAGGAATGAAACCTGTCCAAGGCCTCTGTAATGCTGATTTTTTTTTTTTAAGTACTGATGAGCTGTAGAATTTTAATCTGTTATTTAAATGCAATAATTATGTACACTGCCCTGTCATCTCTGGAAAGACGGTATTTTTATCTCCGTACATATATTGACATGTAAGGTACAGGGAATTTTAAATATTGTAATTTACAGTTTATAAAGATCACAGACTTTATCAAAGCCACTTCAGTGCTTAATTTTCCCAACAGAACTGAAATCTCACACAGGCCGGATGACTGGAGATGCAATAGGTTCCTTCCCCTTCAGAAATGCATAAACATTAGGTTCTTCCCCAGATTTTACATTATGGCATGCAAAGTTTATCTATGCCTGTATTTGCAGTGCAGAATATTAAGTGTATTACTTCAATGGGTGCTCAAATTCATGTGGCAGAGATATGAGGTAAGCCAGCCTCACCAGAAACTGAGAGAAAGTGTTTATCTCCTGAAAAGAAGTAATAGTTTGAGTTCAGACTTGGGCACAACGATAAGGTTTATTTTTGAGGCTTGCTTACAGATCCCAACCCTCTGAAGAAGCTTAATCCAAACAAGGTGACCACGAGCAGGAGGAGGGGGGAGGATTGTGCAAAAAGTCAAAAGCCGGGAATGTGAGGTTGGCTGCTCCTCATCCCTACCCTTACTGTAAATTACTGCAATTACTGCTCAGTGTCCAGCTCGCAGTGAAGGAGGGATCCCACAGGAATCAGTACCCAAAAATAAATTTACTTCTTCGTATTGTGAGATTTGTCTGTGTGAGAAAAACGCTTCACAGAAGAGAGCACCAGTACCCTGCCCTCGAGCCAATAAGAAATTGAGTACTTAAACAGAATTTTGAAACCATTTATAAGTTATCCTGGGAGAAAAATATTAGAAAACTTTCACCATAAACTTCCCACAGACTTCCAGGCTTGCACAGGATGCAGAAATGCCTTAGTAATTATTATGCAGGATACATGCAAAGCTTCATTTTATCGAATTATGGACACCTCTATTACAAAAAAAGCAGGGTACGAGATAAGAGGCCAGCACAAACAGCAAAAATATTACATACAGTACACCATTATGGCATCAGGAATGTGCAATCTCTGCCTATTCTGACACAGAATATGAGAAAAGAGGAGAAATGACAATCACAGGGTATCTCAAGACTGCTCGAGGGGGAGAGAGAGAGAAAAAAAAGACCTTACAAATACAAACTGCCTAATGGAACACACTCCCTGTTCCCAGGTACAGCCTGCAGATGGTTTGAATTATGAACCCAGAGTGGATTAATGCCCCTTTCCCTCTCCAGTACGAGACACACAACAGGAACTGGATCCTGATCAATAATAGATTAATTTCCCTTCCCCTTCGGAGCAAAAGATGCACAACAGGAATTGGAGCCCGATCAACAGAAAAGCAAATGCTGACAACCACCTGCAGGCACCAGAGAGAAACATTATGCAAATAATGAAAAGAAAGTGTGTTCTCAATCATAAACCTCCATCCCAAACCACATCTCTTGGTTCCCTGCTTATTAGGGTGATTATTAGCAGGTGATACAATAAAAGGGCATTAAGATAATCAAAGCTGCTGTTCCAGTTTCCCACTTTGACTCTAGCAAGGACTATTTATTTTCAAGAAAAGGGAAATACGATGCTGCTGTCACTGCACTGGCCTCTGCTCAGATTTCTAGATGTAAAAAAAAAAATAACAGAGACTTTCCTGGGAGGCTTCTTGGTCACATTTGTTTGGTTTGATAAAGAACATAAAAACTCCAGATGGAGCTGTTTTTTGAGTCAACGTTACACATTTATAAAATAATTAGCAAACTAATGGTGAAGAGTTGGTGTATCAAGAATTATGACTTTTCAGTACCCAAGGATGTCTTAAGACTCCTCAAATGTGAGTAATAACATAATTTACTTAACTTTTGAGGACCTAGACTGCAGACTTATAAAGGTAAATAAGGAGCAACATAAAAACTTAATTTTGTGGATCGAATTTATGGGGAAAAAAAACCAACCTAGTTGTTTGAATTAATCACAGCAAATGAAATCTTATATATCCAGCCCTCGTCTTAAACCAGACATCAGACATCACAACATATGAATAAAACACCAGATATGGGAAAGATTTACAGAACACAAGCAAAACAAGAGGATGGTCTAGGTCGGTTATATTTATTGACTCATTACACTCTTGTCACTGTGACTAAGCTTTGTCCACATCAGAACAAACACAGAACAGGATGCATTTCCACTGCAAGCAAAATTTTTAAAAAATTAAAAAAAAATTAAAAAAAAAAAGAAAAAAAAAAGAAAAAAGGGTGAATAAAATAATAAAACTCAGAACAATATACAGCAAGTCGATCCCAAGTTAAATATCCAGAGTATGAGGAGGGGTATGGTAAAGGAGAAATTAGAAAAGATTTCATCAGCACCTGTTGAGGAAGCTTTGCAATAAATTCATTTTGCCTGAATTGCCCACGTCATAAAAGCTGAGAACCTTCCCCTCCCTCCTTTTCCATCCACCCCTCCTGGGCCTGATTGTCTGAATATGTCATAATGATATTTCTGACACATTTAACTTTGAAAAACTAACTTATCCCCAGAAATTAACCCATACAAGTGTGTGATTTAGCCAGTCCAGATCCTTTTTTGGTTGGAAAGCTTCCTAAAGCTTTGCTGCTAAATCTGTTACAAACACTCCTAATTTCCAGCTTAAATGGCCAATGTAGTCCATTAGTTCTCCTGCCAGAGCTGTCCTTTAGCTTGAAGAGCTGCTCCCTCTGAGATGTTTACATCCTAAAACATTTACAGAAAACAATCCTATTCTGTCACAGTCTTCATTTTACTAAGCTAAACAAGCAAAACTTTTCTTGCCTGGAAGGATTCAGTGAAAAACACACAAACAGAAGACAAGGAGCAAGGGTAAAAAAAAAAAACCAAAACCAAGCCAGCATCACATTATAAATGTCTCCAAATGTTTAAACAAATAACAGCCACGTTTTAAACAGCTTTTTTGCCCCCCTTTTGTAAGGGCTTTCACACAGGCTGCAAGTGCTGTTAGTTTTAGCCCTAGGGAAAGATTAATGGAGAGCTCAGCTCTAGCCACAAGACGATTTATACCCCTTTGTGTGCAGATACTCCAGTAAAGAGGAGATTTATTTATTTTATTGGATAAAACTGAGTCTAAAATACAGGTTGAAAAGGTCTAAAACCTTATAGAGAGTTCTTAGGGTCTGCTCCTGGGCACAGTGAGAGGCTGGGGCCTAAATACAGTTGATTTAAAGATGGAAAATGTATTTCCGTAACCAACAAAGTGCCCCAGGAGAGGCAGCAAGGCCAGGATGGTCCATGGTGGCACAGCCTCTCCAGCCTGTCTTTCACTAGTTCTGCACTGAAGACAGGAGCAGGGATGGCAGATGGGGCTTTTTTCTTGATTTTCCTCTCTTTCTACAGGCCATTAAGTGCAGGTGACCCAGCAACTGCTGTTTGGGGGGTGAATTCCTCTCTTTTCTACTTCCTGAGGTCTACAGACCCACGTTGTATTATAGGACTATCTCAGAAATAGATTCTAGCATTGTCCCATGTAGTTTTAAGGAAATTAAACCACTGCTTAGTTACACAGCTCCCCGTGAATCAGCTGCTAAATTCAAAAGCAGACCAAATTTCTGCTCAAACACTCTGAAATTCCCTTCTCACAACTCCTCGTGCAAAAAGAGCAATTTGGAAGTTCAGTTTCTGTCACTGACCTGACCTTCCCCCATGCACAGTGAGGGGCTTCTTTCTGCTTGGAAACTTATCATCCAGCACATCATTAGAGCTTTTAACATGAAAAAATATATAGCCTCAAGCTATTCCAGCTAAAGAACACTCAGGTGGCTTTTCAATTCACCAGATAGCTTTAATACTGGCTATATAAGTGGATAGAGTGTGTAATCTTATTCAACAGCAGTTAAAAGGGGGAAAAATATCCATGGTCTGGCAGTGGAATCTATTAGCCTCAGAGTCATCTTCAAAGGGATGCAGGAGGCAAAAAGGCAGAGCAGCTGCACTGCAGCCAGGGCCCACAGCCTTTGGCTTCCCATGGAATCACAGAATTCCAGAATGGTTTGGGTGGGGAGAGACCTTAAAGCCCATCTCGTTCCCCTCCCTGCCATGGGCAGGGACACCTTCCACTATCCCAGGGTGCTCCAAGCCCTGTCCAACCTGGCCTTGGACACTCCCAGGGATGGAGCAGGCACAGCTTCTCTGGGAATCTGTGCCAGGGCCTCCCCACCCTCACAGGGAAGAATTTCTCCCCAATATCCCATCTAACCCTGCCCTCTGGCAGCTTAGAACCATTCCCCCTTGTCCTAATGCTCCAGGCCCTTTTCCAAAGTCCCTTTTCAGCTCTCTTGGAGCCCCTTTTAGGCACTGGAAGATGCTCTAATGTCTCCCCAGAGTCTTCTCTTCTCCAGGCTGAACAACCTCAAATCTCTCCCAAAACACGTCTATGTTTAAAAAGACTTAAAAATAACTCATTAGTGGGAATTACTTTTAAGAGGCTGTATATTTTTACGATGTACTTTAGTGCATTGCATGAGAAGCATCCTTTTAACCATAAACAGACCCTCATTTGGCAGGAGGAAGCAGGTTGGAGGGGCTTGGCAGTGGTGGCAGGGGTTTCTGCAGCACGAGGCAAGGCTCACTTTCTCCTGAGGACAAATCCCAAACTTTTAAGGTCTTGCAGCCTCAGTGCTTCAAGTACCTGGATATTTATCATTTACTTTCTTAATAATGGGAAATTTAAGTTAATAAACCACACATCAGTGGCTGGATGTTAAATAAACCAAAACTGTCACTTAATAATCATGTCCAGAAATGCCAGTTCAGTGGTGGGATGAGCTGAGAGAAGAAAAGAAGGAGGAAAACTGAGCTGGGGACATGGTTGTGTCACAGGGATCAAGAGCTGCTGCCATTTCAGGGGCTGTCATTCTCACCAGCAGATCTTGGTTTAATGTCAAGCAGCAGGAAAGAGAAAAATATGAGAGATAATAAAATGCTGCCTTCTATTTACAAATATATATTTACAAATGTATCTTTGCATATGGCTTCAAGTTATTTTTTTAATAAATGCTTTTCTTAACTCCTTACTTTGGCACAAATAAAATCACCCAAGTGACAATCTAGTTGCTTTTCCTTCTACTTGTAAGAAGTTTAAACTCTTCCTCTCACTTAGAAATGAAGGGGTGGTAAGAACTAGAAAGAGAATCTCATCTATCTTTCACTGAATTTAAAGAAAAGCATTTGCAGTTTCTTTGGGGGAAATTCTTTAAGAAATGCCTTCAACAATTTATTTTATGACAACAATAATGGAAACACTATTTTCAGAGGGAAGATTTAAGATTAAATGCGCTCTGTAGAGCATAAAGCAGATACGTACAATTGATCACATGTGAGTTCCCAAGATCTATTTCTTTGTAGCAGTTTTTGAAATGAACCCGATATTGTGGTGCATTACACAGGAAGCAAAGACTTGCATACACAGACTGACCACAGAATCCCAGAACGGTTTGGGTGGGAAGGGACCTTAAAGCTCATCCAGTTCAGGGCCACCTTCCACTGTCCCAGGTTGCTTCAACCCCACCCAACCTGGCCTTGGACACTTCCAGGGATGGGGCAGCCACAGCTTCTCTGGGCAACCTGTGCCAGGGCCTCAGCACCCTCACAGGGAAGAATTTCTTCTTAACTTCCTATATAATCTAAATGTCTCCTCTTCTAGTTAAAGAGAGTTTAAAAAGTCATCTGACAAGCAGTCCTGATAAAGCTAAAGTTAACACTGAATTTCAGTTAGGCTCCAAGTTTAAAAAGAGTGGAGCTTTCTAGCATCAGCCTAGACTTTGCTGTTAGATACCTGGCAAATACATGTAAATGATAAATATTATTGGATTTTTGACGTTTCCCTAGGCCTGGGTATTTCCTGTACCTGGCTGCTGCTTCAAAAACCTGAGATCTTCCTAAAAGAGTAAAGACTTTAAACCTGCCCTCACAGAGAAGAAGAAAAAGACAAACCTAGAAGTGTTCCATTGTCTATCTGCCCTTCACAACGAAAGGAGGGGCTTTTGTGTCACAGATATTTGGGGAACGTGTCCGGGCCACCAGCTGGGCCCCATTCCCACGTCCATGAGGGACACTCAGCCAAAGCCACACCAGCCCATTTTTGCAGGTGATGGATAAGCAAAGAGTTGGCCAAAGCTTTCTCCAGAAAAACCACTCTAAGAACTGAGGTTAAAGCTTGCCACATATAAACATCATTTGAACTTTAAAAGAATTTTAAAAAAAAACCCTACCAAACTTAACAGCCTGTCCTCAGATCCCAGATACCACAGGCTGGGAACAGTTCACGAAGGCTTAAAGGAGAGCCCTTCCACAGAGAGGATAACACTGAAATAAAAAGGCATTCTTGGTTTTCCTTGTTGAACTTAACTTCAAGCCAAGATGCACTCACTGAGCAGCATTTTAAGCTCAAGGTCAACTCTTGCTGCATTCTATTTTTATATATTTGTATACACACACACATCTGAGAAACATGTTTTGGGATCCAGATTGCTACCTTGCTCCCAAAGGTCTGCTATTTCCAAATCTTCACATAAAGAGCACAGATCAGAGAAACAAGAAGATACCCCACAGCCTTCTTCCAGCAGCTAACTCAACCAAACATATGGAATGACTTGTCAGAATAATATTTTGAGAAATAGGTTATCAGGGGCCTCAGGTCCACTCCATATGGTCTAAAGTTCTCCATCCCCCTGACCATATCATGCTACTTCTCCACTGCCTTCTATAAAGGGAGACAATCCTTAATAAAAGTGGAGCTGTTCAGGTCACGGACATTCAGGACCAAATAAAATTTCATTTATAATACTTAGAGCAGTGTGAAATGAAAAAAACCAGGACAAAACCATGCACACAGCAGAGCTCAGAACCCAAAGAAATATTTTGCTAACAAAAGAAAGAATTTTGTTTCCCCTTTCTAGCACGGATGTTTTTTTCTAAATAAAGTGCAGCTTCCCCTTTGCAGTCTTTGTGATTATCAATCTTTGGTTATTTTATAATATAAGGTTGCCTCAGACCTCAGCAGGGAGAAAAATACACATTGCTGCATTTCCTCTGTCTCAAGAACAAAACAACTGTGAAAGCAAAGAATGTTCCAAAAGAGCAAACAATAACCCAGCTAGAGAAAGTCTACAAACTTATCCATTCAAAAATAATTCCACAGATGGATAAGCATTTAATTTTCCGAAGTGAGAATAAACCAGCCTCTCTCTTTTCTGGGATGTGGAATGGGGTTTTGTAGCTGCCTATTTATACCCAGTACATAAATGCTGCTCAGAGAATGCTGCAAGTCCTGTAAAAAGAAATCTAAAGGAAAGTTATTACTCCAGGCTCTTTGCTGGTATTTCTGCAGTCTGGGTAGTGCCAGCATTGTTAAAAATAAACTCTTAGTTGTACCTTGCTTGGCCTGCACAAATGCTCTTTGCATTAATGTACTTAGGCTCTCCTATCTGCTGAGCCCTGCCAAGAGAAGAGTTGAAGAGTGCGATGTCTTCTCCGTCTTGCACTGACTTCCTGCCCTCTCAGAAGAGGGCTGGTCACAGTTTTTGGCTCTGTGGATGGTAAACAGCCTCCCCTGAATATGCCAGGGACTCTCTGCTGTGATAAAAACCATAGGCTTATTTCCACAGGGTGCTCTTGACTCCCAGCTCATCCAAAGCTTCGCATTTCACGCTGCTTCTTATTTGAAATTTTCATCATTATAATATGACACTCGGATGTCACAACAGAATTACAGTTAATAAGGAAAATTAGGGGGAATAAATGAAAGATAAAGTGGTACATTAGAAAATGCACCATTGTCTGAGACATGAATTTCTATATTGTTGAGATACAAGTAACATCTATTTCATTTTGTTTTAAAAAGAAATCAATTCACCCCTAGGTTTAGAAACATTCTGTCACTTCCCCAAATGTCCTTGGGTTGTCAGTTTGAAATAAATTGGCAACGTGTCATTAGGCAGAACACAACAGCATTGTTTCGACTTAATTAACCCATTTTATTCAGATTTGCCCCAAAAATAACCCTTAACAATATGATTCTGCTCTCCAGATGGTGATGGGCTGTGTCACAGCAGAACTATCAGATGTCAGAGCAGCTAAACCAGAAACCAAACACTGCAGGGTCCACTTGAAACCCAAAACCTGTCGCTCGCTTTCTCTCCTACACACTCAATCTCCTGAAAGTACTTACACGGAACGAGGAAGGATGAATCACTTATACACACGCATAAAATGCATCTAGAGGAGATTAAAATTACTCCGAGCAGGTAAAACAAAGCTGAAAGGAAGGCAGGCTGGAAGAGCTGGCTGCAGCCAACACCTGGATCCCGGAGGGGATGCACAAACACCTGCCTGGTTTTGCCACCTTCTGCTTGGTGACTTCTCTCCAGGATTTTGGCTGTAGGATTAGTCCTGAAAACTCAGTGCATCCACACTCACCTTCCGTGGGAGGAAATACTGAACGAATAAAGCATGTGCAGTGTCAAAAGCTGGTGCTGGCCTCTCTGCAGGCTACTGCCAGCACCCTGTGGAGTGTCACGAACTGCTCTGTCTCCCTCCCCTCCTTCCTTTCAAAAAAGGTTATTATAGATAAGAGATTAATGTGTGCCAGACCATTTGGCTATTCAGGAGCAAAAGAATTTTGCGGCATAGACTGAATTTAAGACAATAAAATGTGTTACCTACTGAACCACAAAATCTCTGAGAGAACTCAGAAATAGAAGCAGCTTTTTGAAATAGACCATAATCTCTCTGTCCTGTTCCCAAAGTCTGCAACTTCAAACAAAAACCCCCTGAAAAACACAAAGCCTGGTGATATATAAAAATAAAAGTACAGATGAAGCATTTTGACATTTCTCTATCACTCTTAAAAATAGTAATAATCTTGAGCTATTGAAGTTGCTGAAAGAAAATAAAAATCAATGTGTTTTCACTTAGCACTTCTGAAAAAGAAAAGGATCACTTGGTATTTCAGCAAAATGCTTTAATGCCACTCTGTAACAGAGCCCACTATAGGGCACAAGTAAAGCTCTTCACACTCAAGCATCTACTGCACCCCGGAATTAGGGGCTGGGAAGGGAAACAGAACAAGGCTGCAGTTCCCAGCGTGAAGAGGGCAGAGCAGCTCCTGGTGCCAGGACACAGAACCCGGGGGGTTCTGGGATCTGAAACTGCCCCTTCTCCCATGGCCCACGCACAGGGCAGAGACTTCAGACACATCTCCTGAGCATTTTATACACTGAATAAAGCCAAGTTTTATTTCCCAAAACATGGAAACCACACTGGGTTTCTGCTTTGCGTCCTTCCCACGCAGTCCCGATCCAGCAAGCACTGATGCACCAATCCCAGGTGGGGCTTTGCTGCTGATTTGGGGGGCAGTTTGATTTGACTTTTTATTTCTATTTTGTTTTATTTTACTTATTCTATTAGTATTTTATTTTATTTCTATTTTAAATAGCATACATAGAAAAGATTACAACCTTCAACTCCAATGTGCACCCAGCTCTCTGGAAATGTGGGCTTTTAAGTGTTTCTCTGCATTTCCCAAATTCTCTCTGGTCACAAATCTTAGGTGTGCAACCATGGGCAGGACAAAAATGACCAAATTTCTGAGAGACATTGAGAAGCTTCGGCAAACCATTGTTATCTCCTCGTTTTGAAAGGTGGTAAATGGTTGAACCTTCCCTCAATACAGGCAGGGTGGACATAAAATTGTGTATTTTATAGTGAATCACAAGTACCACTCATAATAATTAATGGCACTAGCCAAAGTAAAGGACAAGAAAAAAATAGCATGTTGCAAACAAATTTGTTTTTTTCGTATAGGAGAACCACAGTCGCAAAAAATGCTTTTAAACAAATGTTTTTAACTGCTAACAATCTTTCTGTTGTTTCTGGTTCCTCTCTATGCATACAAATGCATAAAATGTAAAACCCAGCAAAGAAAATGGAAAATTTAAAAAAGCTGATTTATTTCTGCACAAATCCTTTACTCCTACCATTAAAAAGTACAATTTATTACCACTGGAAAGCAGAAGGAGTAGAAACTGCTCTTGAAAAATAATAATAACTGCTTCTCCCAGCACACCAGAGACCTCTACAGAAGATGGAGGAACCATTATCTCCATTTTATGTGTGGTGAAAATGAGGCGAGGACAAACATTACTGAAATGAGGCTGCACCAGGTGCGTCTGACCTGTTTATTACAACCTTTTAACACTTTAGGTTACACTCAAATACACGATGCAAAGATTTTTTTTTAATTTCTTTCCAGTCTACAACTGGAAGAAGACACAAATCCTTGGGAATGTCACAGGCCTTGAAGCTGTCCCCCTTCTCACAGTCCCTGTGCAGGCCAGTTCCCAGCTGGAAAATTCACTAATGGGGTGTGGCAACCTAAATTAAGTTCTACTGCTGGGCAGTTATTCACAGCACCTCCGGCCAGCAGCAGACTGGAGAGGGGGAAAAGCAGAGCATCCTCCCAGGTTTCACCACAGGCCATGGCAGTGTGAGAGCAAACCAGGCAATTTGCATTTCTCAGAGATGTTGTCTCAGACAGACTCTGGCACCTGTCACCACACCAATTTAACTGAGCTTTAGCTGCTACAAAGCATTAGAAGTGAATGTCTAAAGCCCAGCTCAAAACGTGTGCTAAGGCCATTCAACAGCAGGTTCCAGCCCAGCGTGGAAAACCTTCTTCCCTGCTCCTCCACCTCCACAGCCACGTGCTGCCAGATCTTTTGTCCTTCCTCGGAGGGATCAAATGCACATATCCAAATCTAAAAATATTAAAAGCCAAGATGAAAACCAGTCTGAAGCGTTGCAGAGCGTGGGTTCAGCGGGTGTGAAGGGTCAGTGAGGAATTGTCACCTCCTCTGGGAACCAGCCAGGAAAGGAGCCCGGGCAGGGGATGCTCCTCAACCCCCTGAGCTGAGTCCATCCAAAATTCAAACCAACGTCGTGTCTTTGCCTTCCCAATTCTCCTATGCATGCAGACGTGGTCAGTGTCACACACTCTAAATCAACTCCTGGTTGCTCTTTAAGCTGAAGGAGGGTAGATTTAGATTATAAATTAAAAAGAAATCCTTCCCTGTGAGGGTGGGGAGGCCCTGGCACAGGTTGCCCAGAGAAGCTGTGGCTGCCTCATCCCTGGCAGTGTCCAAGGCCAGGTTGGATGGGGCTTGGAGCACCCTGGGATAGTGGAAGGTGTCCCTGCCCATGGCAGGGGTGGGACTGGAAGAGCTTTAAGGTCCCAACCCAAACCGTTCTGTGAGAAAGTGCTTTGAGAAATCTCACCCCAGCCCTTCACCCACTGCAGAGGAGCTGCACCTTAACCCCAGACCTTGCTCCCTGCCCGAGGAGTGCTGGGGGTGTGCTCACACCCAGCCTTGCACCCATCAGATGGCTGCCCCCATCTCTGGGGGGCTCCATGTCCTGGTGACACTGGATGCTCTGAAGATCATTTATACCAGGGAAGTCTCCAGGGCAGGAATTCAGTTTTTGTATTTGCACATAAAAATGGTTTCTGAAGGCATAACTTGGGATGAGTTTGTTTTGCCCTGATCACTTGATTACCACAACCAAAAGTTGGAACTGGGACAAGAGTACTCAGAGAGCTTAAACGACAGATGTCATCCTATTTCTGTGAGGATGTTAAGGGATATTTGAGAAAGGATATGACTTTCTCTTTAGGAAGAATGAAAAATAAATTGAATTTTCTCCCCTTAACCTTTATGAATCACAGTTTTCCATTTGTCTGTGGTGACAGATTCCTGTATTTTTCCCAGAGGGAAATACAATTTTCCTTGAGTAAGGGGAAGCAAAAGAGAGCGCGAGTCAAAATATTTTGATTGTTTCAGTTCTTTCAAGGGCCACTTTCTAAGGAAGGAACTTGATGAATTCATCCGTACAGCTGCCCTTCCCAAGTGCTCTTGTACCTACAGGTGTACCTGCAGGGTGGGATGAATTCCTCAGGCCACCAGGAAGGAAAGGGGAACACAAATACATTACTAGTTAGCACATCACTCTTTGGCATCACTGTAAAGACCTGATTCAGCAATTCAAAAAAAAGCTCTTCCTTCTAATGGAGAAATACTGGGCAGCTCAAGGGTGAGGTTTTTTCATGAGACCAAGGACATTGAAAATTAGAGACCAAGAAATGCCCCAAATGCTGGGGATGCATCGAATGAGACGCTAAGTTTTGTAAACACTTGTCCCCTTCATGAACACCCCCTGGTTTGGGGGGAAAAACCTTTTTAAAAGGCATGTTATTAACTTACTTTTATAATGAAGGTTACAATCCTCAGCCCTTCCTGTTACATGAAGGAAAGGCATCCAAAGATGAAAGGGAACGTTCAACAAAGCACAAATATCTGTTACTGCTACTTGATGATCGGCTTCAGGTTAAACTTGTCTGCCTTGAGACTGGAGATTAATAGTGATAGCTTCTTTTAATGACTGTAGAAATGCCACAGTGCCTGCCAATAACAACTTGAGCAATGAACAGGTTGCTATAGAATGTATTGTTTATGCACCACTGACTGCAATCTCTATACAGAAAATTTAATAGACCCTTTTTTCCCTCTCAGCAAGCTTATGTGTTTGGGGATTTAGAACTGCATTATTCCTTATGACCTGACTTATTTATCGTGTCAATCATAGTAATGATGTGTCAAAATTATCACAATTCTGAAGCTTTCCCTTTATCATCATTTTGAGAGTGTTCTTTCTCAGCATTATAAGTACATATGACAGAAGAGACATCAGAGGCATAGATTTCATGCATGGCTCTAACAAAATCACAGGGTTAAACAGCTACTTTGAGAGCCAAAGCACCATAGAATAACTTCTTCCATTTTCTTAATTCAGTTCTTGTAATAGCAGCCAGACACAGCTGCAGCTGCAATTAAGGAGAAAAGATGGGGAATAAAACAGCACAGAGTCAATTGCCAAAGGTCAAATTAAGATGCTGGGATTTGCAGGTCCTGACCCACATAACACCATGTCGTTGGCCTTCTGATACCGCCAGTCAGATTTAAAATTACAACTTTAGCAATTACTGTGAGTGAAGAAGCAGACAAGCGGGTTACGTGTTGGTGAGAATGCCCTTCCCTGCCTGAGGAGAAAGCTTCCTCAAGGACTGCTGCTAGGGAAGGCAGGATAATGCAGATGGAGGGATTCAGCCCTCGCCGGAGCAGAAGCTTCAGACAAGAGTGTGAGCAAGCTCAGGGCCAGGCTGATGAAGGTGACTGTCTCAGTGGCACAGGTGCCACATCCCTCAGAGCAGCTTTCCCCACAAAACCCTGGCCTGCATCCACGCCAGGCTATTGACTCGGAGAAATTAAAGGATGAGAAATAGTTAACAACAGGAGTTCTGTCAGAGGTACAACATATATTCCTTTGGTTCAATTTTCTAAAGCCTGAGGTCTGAAAGAGATGGAAGCCTCTCTGAAAGGGTCTGGACAGCATTCTAAATTTCATGTACCATGAGTTTCTCTCAGTCACACAAGATTAATTCACCATTTATTCTGGAGGCTAGCAAGAACTTGGGGAGCAGGTAGTGTGTGCTGCCCTGAAGGAGAGAGACAGCAAAGCCCTGCTCCCTCTGGGGCTTGTAACTGGGGCCAAAACCATTTTTAAATGTAGTTACAGTCAAGAAGAGTTTTAACAAGTTTGAATGCACGCCTAACATTGTTACATCCTGAAATATGGATTCTCTAACCAGTGCCCTGTGTTGCTGCATAATTTTTGCTACAACAGCTGTCTGGAATGATCCTAAAAGCCAAGCTAACACTAGACAGGTTGAAAAATACCTGTCAGGCCCAGTTCCGGCAGCATCACTGTGACGCCTGTTTGAAGTGTCCAGGCTGTGGATCAGCAAAAACACGCAGCTTAATAAAGCCTAATAAAACAGAAACAGCTTGTTCTGGGCAAACTCTGATGGAGGTGCAGGATGTTTGCTGCTGAGTTACCAGGGTGAGCATGTCCCAGGGGACCCCAGAATCGATAAAAGAGACACGACGTGGCCCTTCAGCAGGCAGAGTTGAGACAGACAGGTCCACAAAATGAACTGACAACAGCCAGCAAGAACTGCTTAGTTAGGAGAAGTAAAGTTGTAGAGAAGAAAAGTGTAGGAGTTGGAAGGAGATTTAAGTTAAGCATAAACTATTGAAATGCTATTTCAAAACCAATTAAAATGCCTAATTAACCCTGCTCTCTGTCAGTTTGAAGCCATCCCCCCCTTGTCCTGTCACTCCAGGCCCTTGCCCAGAAGTCCCTCTCCAGCTCTCCTGGAGTCCTTCGGGCACTGGAAGGGGATCTAAGGTCTCCATGGAGCCTTCTCCTCTCCAGGCTGAGCACTCCCAGCTCTCTCCTCCTGTCCCCAGAGCAGAGGGGCTCCAGCCCTCGGAGCATCTCCGTATCCTCCCCATTCAGTGCTACAGCTGTTTACAGCTGGATGGAGCACCACAAAAACAGTGGCAATGAGGGTGTCACATCCACCTCTCCAATTCTCAGCCCAGCCCAGCCCAAGCCATGCTCTGGAAAAGCTGAGGAATGCTCCTGGCTGCCTGTGCCCTGTCAACAGGGACATCACACCAAAGGGAAGCCTCTTGCTGCTGCTGTGTCCCTGTAGTGCTGGCACTCATAAATATTTCTTAGGAATTTCCAGATAAAATATCCGCTCCATGACGAGCCCAGTGGACAACAAAAGTGTGAAATTATTTCATGGGAGGACGATAATGTATATGAAATTCAGTACACCGAGGAAGTTTGATGTCTTCCTTAACACCACATTGAGGCTAAACCGGGTTTTGTGGTGATTTAAACAATATAAACCCACTCCAAAAAAAATGGTAACATCATCTTGAGTGACTTAAATCTACAAAAGTGAAGAAATTAGCCAATCCCATTGTACGGATCATTTCTCAACGTTCCATTTAGCTTTTAATTACCCAACAGACTGTAATGGCTGCTCTGGAGCTATTACACTCCATCGTGTCAATTTGGCTGCTACAAATGCACAGCACAAAGTCCTCAAGCTAAAAATCATTACGAAATTATTGTTGAAAAAGATTGTTGGGCATGTGCAATAGCTCACTTTTGAACTTTGATGTTTTACAATTTCTCTTTTTTATAAATAGCTGGAGCAATTAGATGCTGTTATGGAGCTATTCAAAACCTTTCAGTTTTGAGATCCAAAGCATTTCTTGAGTTACAGAACTGTAAAATTTCAGTTAAATTGGCAAAGTTCTGTTTGCAGTCGGTCGTACCCTCGTATTTTCTCTTTACTTCTGTATACAATCTATTCGAGTCATATTTTTTACACAATGTTCCATCAGAGAAAACATCAGAAAATATTTTAGAAAGTAAACGAAATACATCTTCGAAAAAAATTGGTTCTGCAGCAGAAGCTACACAATAATAAGAAACAGATGCATGTATAGAAGAACAGAACTTGAAGCACTAAGTAGCACATCCAGCCTTGCTTGGACACAAGATTAAAAAGGGAAAGAAAGGATTTAGGAACGCGGGCATGCAAAGAAAAATGAGGCTTCATGTAAATCAGAAGCCCAAAATAACAAGGAATTTGCATTGGTGGGATTTGCAGAGAATGAGCAATTAAATGGTTCACGGATTCGAGAGAAAGCTGCACCTAGGTGAGAATATCTCGGCTGTGCTCCCCAAATCAGGGCAATTCCAGCTCAAAGGACAGGACAGACTCAAACTGGGATGGAGTCTTGTCGAGGACATAGACCAGGGCTTCACAGAGGAACAGCTCATCACATGAAATGAAAGAGTCACTGCCTCACAGATCTTGCAGTGCAAGTTGTAAGCCAGCAGTCCCCCTCCCAAGGATGATGCAGCCAAACAAGAAAGCAGAAGGAAATTATTCAGCTCTATTTGACAGCATATTAACTTGCTGGATCACGCTCAAACTTTCTTGTAGGCATCCCAGCACAGAGACACTTCCAGAAGGTGTTTTGTAGCACTAATGAGGCAGATTCACAGGATTAGTTTTTTTCCTGGAATGTAAGTCAGGAGCAGCATAGGAATCAGCCCAGGTGAGACTCTGAAAACAGAACAAGCAGGTAACGGGCTGGGAGATGGCGGAGGGGAGCCAGGAGCTTATCTTTCCTCACTGCCTCCGTGGTGGGAAAGGTCATAAATCTCCTCCAAAGTGAGGGAGACAAACTGCAGGACACAAAATGGGAGGGTAAAGGTCAAAGCAATACCTGAGAAAAGAAGGCATTTTAGTAATTGAAATATGAGTTGTTAAGAGCTTAGACAAGAGTTTTGGATTTATTGGAAAGGCTGTATCATCACAAGACTATTAAAAGTAAGAGGAATTTGTAAATAATAGGCACAACATAAATATGAGGGATCCCAGAAGATGACAGTAAGTAACTTCTAGGAAATGACATCCTGTGGGATAAGCAGCATGTTTACATCCTCTGGGGAGTCAGCAAAGAACGAGAGGAAGAGGTGTGGTGAGATCTGCAAGGACTGCTACAAGAAGATAAATCTGATTTTTCAGAAGTGGATGACAAGCAGTTGATAAATATCAAAGAGATTTAGAGGAAAGGCAAAAAGGATACCCAAAGAAATAGGGATAAGGTGGGTGTTCTTCAAAAGGGTGGTTACATTGGTAGGAAGTCAAGCAAAGATGGTGGCAAGGAAGCAGAAGTGGTTGAGATTTCAAGGAGGATACGTGCTAAAGCATCCAAGGAGCTTACCACTGCTTTTGTTACTTGAACTGGTGTGAAGGACCAATAGCAAAAAGCAAAAGATCAGATAAAAGAAGCCTTTGTGTAATCAGCTTACACATAAAAATAATCTTTGGTAAGTCATGTACTTAAAATACCAAGAAGTTCTCAAAATTTCTCTTTATCTTTTCCTGCAGTTGAGTATTAAGAAAACCAAAAGCAGCATAAAATGTTTGGAGAAGAATCATAGACTCATCAGAGAATCCCAGGATGGTTTGGATTGGAAGGGACATTAAAGCCCATCCAGTCCCACCCCCTGCCATGGGCAGGGACACCTTCCACTCTCCCAGGTTGCTCCAAGTCCTGTCCAACCTGGCCTTGGACATTTCCAAAAGAAAGGCACAGAAAATAAGTCCTTAGAAAGGGCTGAAACACAGGACCTCAAGTGTGAAATGGATACAAACCCAAGGAGCAAACAGAGCACTGAAGGGGAAACATGGCTGGGCTGAGAGGGAATCTTACTGGAATACCATCATTGTGCAACAGAGAAATCAATGCCATCAAAAAAATTAAGATATCAAGGAGTTTCCCTTCCTAGAGCCTTGTATTTTAACAGTGCTGACTGGCTTTATGACATGCAAGCTCACCAGCAAACAGACGCCTCTGTGGGCAGAGAACAATCCCGGCGTCTGCAAGTCTGCTTGAGAAACACGTTTTTTGTAAGAGGTGGCTACAAAATGCTTTTGTTGGGGGGTGAAGTACCAATACAGCGGGATAGTCTGTTCTTGTTTTGTCCCTTAAAATGGGAGAAAAACTAATCCTGCAATTCTGCACATTGTTTGCTGAACACAGGCACAAAGTGCTGCGCTCTCCCCAGAAAGCTGCTGATGCAGCACAGCTCAGAGCCAGGCACAGTGCAGGGCAGCTCCTACAGCACAGGAACAAACACTTCTTCCACTGCTACTTTCAGGGAAAATTAACAGCATTCTTGGGCAGCTCTTCAGGTGTCCAAAATATTCATTTTTACAGTCTCCTCTCTTTCTTTGCTTTCAAAGAAATTTTACCTCCCAGCTCGTGTACCTACAACACAATTTGGGATGTGCCTCTGAGAGGCATTTATAACTAAAACAACAGGCTCAGCTTCTATGTTACAAACAAGTAAATAAGAGGGAATAAGAAAAAGTGAAATTACATCTCGGAACACAGGAAGAACCAGCATTTTGGTTATCAAGCGTGAAAAGGTGCTCAGCTCAATACAGTGGACAAATACCCAGTGAGACAGCCCAGTCCTCACTGTGCTGATTAGAGATGTTGTGAGCAAGAAATATAACATGCAATGCTTTTTTAAGCCTCTACACTTGTTAGGCAAAAGTTAATTTTAAAAGGTTGGTGTCAATGTCAAAAAAAAGCCAGGCCTTGCTCAAAAATGGCTCTTTAATGCTTAACAATCCTTTCAGAATGAGGACTGAATCCGTGCTCTGGATGATACTGGGGATCCAGGAAGTATAATCCAAAACTGAATAGAAAATGCCATGGCATGATGTAGTTTTCATTGTATTTTCCACAACATCTCTTGCTCTAACATTAATGTTAATCAGTACCTATTTTGCAGCCAGTTAAAAGCCCACATGAAAGTTCAGTGAGATGCACAATCCTTCCTCGTTTCAGCCCTTAAAACTATTGTTCATTTTTTTGTAAAACTGTCATTACAACAGTACCTGTACTGAAAAGAAGGTAAAACATTTTCTACTTATAATCATCCACAGCGTGATTAGGGCAATTCTGGATTGCAAGTGATACACAAACCCCACAATAAATAATGCACATAATTTTGAGATTAGCACTGCTGACAGCATTTAACTTCAGCACTGCTGCAAGACTTTGATCTAACATCGATATAACTGACTGCAACCCTCTTGCTTAATTGCCATCTACAGAAGAATCTAATTAGGCCAAGAAATATTAAAATAGTTTTAATGGTTAACATAAAGCTTCATAAAAACAATCACTGCTGGTTCAAGGACACAATCAATACCCCTAGTTTGAAAAATATTGTGGTTGCAATTATAAGTAGACTGGCATTCAATCCATCCTCTCCCCTTTTTCATAAAAATCAGTATCTTGAAGAATGTTCCTATGGCATTACATGCACTGTAATTTTTCACTCTTTCTCTAAATCTCAGAAAATGTGCTGTAGATGGCCCCAGGAGCAAACACAGCAAAGATGAAGTAAAACTCGAAAAGGAGCTGTCTGGTTTAATCTATGAATGTTCACAGCAAGGGCTTCGTGTAAGAAATTTGTAATCAGGATTTCCACAAATGATGGTGGCAAGGCTTCATTGGAACTGGTATTCTTGTCATCTGCAGAGCCTGTCACAGCAACCTGCAAGCATTTGCTGTTGCTGTGATTTGAGAATCCCCAAGCATTCTGCTTCTCCCCAGTGCCCAAACACACACACTAGATCTTTCTGCTCAGAAACCACCCCAGCCTAATAGCCGTGCATTTGTTATGCTCTGCAGGGAGAAGTGCAAGATCTACTGAAACAAGCTGCTGGAGTCTCAAAATGCCAACCAAAGCCCCACCAAATGAAACCTGTCCAGGATACAAGTTAGTGTGTCAATTAGGAGCAAACTCCTTGCACGGTGATGGGTAGGCGAGGGAGCAGGGGAACACCTGGGAAGGAACACGGGCTGTCAGAGCTTCTAACAGGGATGGCTTCACTCTGGGTAAACAAATAACGCAGACACTCTGGGTCTTGTTTCTTAAGCACTTTTGTGGAATAAAAATACCTCAGAAGCAGGAGAACAAAAGCTATCCCTCCAGCTACCCTGTTTCTCCAGCCTTTAATTTAATTTGTGTCCAATTACGCCAAGGCAATTAGCTTTACAAGGAACAGGGTGAAATTTTCACAGAAATTTCTGGCAGCCCAGGATACTTCAGCAGATCTGCTGCATGGCACTGGCTCACGATGAAAAAGAAATGGGGACCTACGCTTATCCAGGGGTCCCCCGAGAGAATCACATCCTGATGCTGATTTTGTTCCACAGCCCAAGAAGAAGAAATGCACACACAGCTGCCACTCTCCCTGCAGTTGCCAGACCCCAAACAACTCTCGGTTAAAAACCGTTCTCTATTAAATGACAAAGGAAGTCAAACAAGGATAATAAAGTTAAACTGGTACAAAGAAGAGGAGAACCAGTTCCTTGATGTCCTCCTTGCATCAGCCAAACCCTGCAGGCAGTTTCCAGCCCAGTTTTAGTGATGCTTTCTCACCTTTTATTCTTTCCATTCTCGAGTTTTCCTGGTGTACAGCCTGGGTATGAAGATGTTCAGAAGCATCATCTCCCAAAGCACACTCACCACGGGGGGTGATCACATGTTTTTAACCAGAGCATCACCTCCCTACCCCAGGCAGGTGCACCTCCCCTCACTGTTGTGTTGCAAAGAGACTTCAAAGCTTGAGCTAATGATAATTAGCACCCTGAGATGATAATCTTTCTACTAAATGGGAGGGATTCTCAGTAACAGTGGGGAGCCAACGTGACAGAGGCACCCACAGCCCTCCTGGGACGTGCTGTACCAGACCTGCCTGGCCCAGCTGGTACCAACACCAAGGCCAGGAAGAGGAGCAAGCAGCACAACTTTCCCGTTTCCCTAGGAAAGACCTACAGCAGAGAATCATCATTTTGTGGGGATCAGGGGTCCCAGGGAAGAAGCAGGAGAGAAAAGGAATTATGCTGGAATAAAAGGTTTGACTGAGATTTGGATTGAAACCTCCACAGGTGAACCTCTGCTTCCACTGTCAGGTCACATCAGCTGGGTCAACACAGAAAATACAGTGACCTCTTGCCCAAAAGGTTTAATATTAAAACCACTACCATATAATGTACGGTAACTTCATTATCATGGCATATTAAAATAGGCTGTTTATCTGCAGAATTTAGGGCTTGGACAGTAATCATTACCTTCTCAGCATTTCATAAAAAAAAAATTTAAAAATGGCTTGCAAATCAATATGTGAGCGCTTCAGCAGCACACAGAAAATGTTCTACCCCAATAATTTCTTCCTATTTTGCAATTTCAACTCTGGGCGATGTGTGTAGGGAGAATGGGGAGGGTGGCAGGCAGAGATGGGTTTTATATCGACAATTCCCATTAGCATTGATGGGAATTGCACCCATAAAGACTCAGGTCAGTGGTGCTTTTCTTTACTCATTAGGTAATTTCCAGCATTTTATTCTTCTGGTTTCTGCTCTCTGCCCTATAATTTCCAATGCAGTGTTTAGATTCTTCCAAAAAGCTTCGTTGTGTGCTGGCTGCCACTTGCAAGTAAATAGCACTGTGATGAACTTAGGAATATGTAGTTCTCCCATAATTGGTTGGTACCAGTCAGTGCAGTCCAGCAACGGAAAAAATGAGGAAAATACATTGCAAAAAATTAGCTGATTCAAACACTTCCTGAAAATACAGATATTCCACTATGACTTCTCATTACCAGCAAAATACTAGGGAAAAAGTATGATTCTGTGTCATCAAAAATAGCTGTGCCCAGCTTGAAAACTAAGGAACAAAGACCTGTATGTGCTTTACTGCATTCTGGGAGGGGAAATAAAGTAAGATTTGTCTTTTCTTCTCTCTCTGTAGCATCAGAGAAAGTTGTTCAGAGACCTTGTGGACAGCACACCAGATATGGTGTTCACAGTTCAACTCAATGTCCATAATAAAATATTTTGCCTGCAATGGAAACTGAACACCGTTCATTTTTCTCTCCATTTCTGTATTTATTTTTAAAGAACTTGACCCTGTTTCTATGAGAAAGGCTGGTGCATCACACCATATACCAGGGATTACCGGATCAGAGAGAAAGGAACTGTTCTTTCTACAAGTCTGAATGTTGTTCATTAGGAGAACAGAAAAAAAATTCAAGGTAATACACAACATGTGAAAATTGCACTGATATTCCAGGATCAGCACGCCTGGGCTTCAAACCTACTACCCAAATCAATCACTGCTGATAATCATCCTTCAACAGAGCAATGCAGATCAATTTTGATCTGTTAAGTGCTTCTGCCTTACTTTATTACACCACTGTCTCCTAAAGAAGACAGATACTGAGGTATTTTAATAGAAATTATTTGACACAGCTCTTATAAATTCCATAAAATAATTATCCTTGTGTTGCATATAGGAGTCAATTTTGTTAAGTGAGAAGAGCATGGGACCGGGAATTACAAAATGTGATTTCTAACCTTGTTTCTGCCCCTGATTCTAGCTAAGTGATTTTAGGCTAATCACTTTTATCTTTCTGTGCATCAGTTTTCTCATTTTGATATTGGAATTAATAACCTGCATCTTGGTAAAGACTTTTGAGGAATACTGATGAAAAGCATTAGATATGAATCAGGCCTTATTATTAATAATAGGAAATTGCTTTGGGATCCTTGGATGATAAGTGCTATTTAAATTCAAAGAAAATATTGGGACTTTAATTGCTTCATCTTTCAGATCTACCCCAGTTTTACTTACTCACACACTGACAGGTAAATTGAACTGGAATTATATCAGAGTGGATACACAAAGACACAAATGTATGAGCCCGTTGCATTATTGCTATTGCAGCTCCCAAGGCTTTGGAACACCTGCTTTGTGCTGCTCAGGATCCCACATAGCAAACACCCAAATCTCCCGCTGCTGGTGGGATATTGGGTATTAATGGAAACGCTGAAATCCCCAAATTCAACAGTCCAACTTCAAGCCTTCCATTTATGACACGGTTTATCAAAGTCATTACAATTGCGATGAAACCGCTGTTGTTTTGAAATGATATAGGGAACAAAGTGTCATTATCAGGTAGTTTCACTGAGTGAAGATCAGAGCCACAGTCTATTAAAGAATTGCCATTGATTTATTCACTAATGTGCCCTATATTTTCATCCGCAAAAGCCTTTGTAAAACCCAGTGTCTATTAGTGCAATTATCCCACGTAACTACTCTGCAGGGCACAGCTCATTATGTTTTTTTTTTTTTTTGTCTTTTAGTGCTGAATGCTGCCAACAGCATCCGGGTACAGGAGGGGCTTTGGCGGGTGGTGACAGCGGGAAAACAATTCCAGCACCGGCTCCGACGGGAGCCTCGCCCACTGTCTCCATAACAAACTGCAGGGAAAGCAACTGCAAACTGATATTATCGTCCCAGCAGTGCCCCGGGACAGAGAGGCACGCAACAGGCACGAGATGAAATGCAAGGAATTCTGTTTAAGCACAAGGAGTTTTAATTTATTCCTTGACTGCCGGGTTAATCAAACACTGGAGAAGGCTGTGGACTCTCCGCCCTCAGAGATGCTCAAACCCCACCTGAACAGAGCCCTCAGCAGCGTGCTGGAGGTGACCTGCTTTAGCAGGGGGCTGGACTCCACAGGAGCCTTCCAGCCCCATCCATCCTGTGATTCTGTGACTAATAATTCCTCTCAGATCACCAGGTTGTTGATGTGTGACCTATATTCACTACTGGAAATTAAAGGGAGCAGCTGCAAACACTTGAAACCTGGACTCGGTATAGGAATACCTCCCCTAATAAAACACTGCAGAGAAAACTTTGGCTTTCCTGTTTACTCATCTTCCACCTGAGGGAAGTAAAGCATAAACATGGCTCTTTTTAGCCATCCTAATTTTGGCAGGAGAGTAATGACTGACTTAATTACTAATCAGTTTGCATCAGAAATTAGCAGGCCAAAAGCAGAGTGCTGCATTAGTCACGCAGTTTTAATACCCAGTATTTTTGGTATTTCAGAAATATCTCTTTTCCTCAGAATTATCCAGCCAGAGCCCATTACCTTACCACAGCGTTCCCTTGCAGGAACATTATTTCTTCATTATAAACCAGATTCCAGGCTGGAAGTGGGAAGAGGAAGCCTCCCTGGTTGCCTGAGTCTCTATTAATGACTGCAGAAAGCCCAGGCAGCATCTTCACACCTCTGAGATGCAAAGGGAACTCCATGGGAAAACAGGAGCACGCTTTGTTTCATTTAATAACAAACCAAATCAATTTGACGAGCAGTGATGGCCTTGGCCCCCGGCACTTCTGAGGAATTAACAAGTGACCCGTACTTATGGCCTAAAGCAACACTCCTCCAGCAGGGATGGATCCAAAGCAGGAGCCGAATTTTCAGTCATATTTGCTTCTCAATGGGGAAGAAAGAGAAAATCACTAAGCAGAGAAATTTAGGTATAAAGGTCTTTCTTCCCCCGCCTATGAAACATGAATTATGCCCCTTTTTGTCGTTCATCAGAATTGTGACACCAGGCTAAGCAAGCATCATTTCTGTTCAGTGCAACTTCCACATTTCAATGGAAACCATTTTGGAGTCCAGGACTTGTGCTTTTTGTACATTTTTTTTTTAAAGTTTAAGATGCTTCTACAACAAAACCTGTAAATCAAAGCTCTTTGGGGCTTGAACTCCATGCTCTGTGCAAGACCTTCAGTACTGCTAACACCCATTCCACTTTCCAAAACAAATTTAAAGGAACATGCATTGTGGAAAAAAGAATAATGACTGCCAGTACCCAGTCTCCATATGGAAGGATAGGGACAATGGGAAGTGCATTATTTAAAAATACAGGAAGGCTGTGTTCCAGCCATAGTCGGGCACTATAAATATTTCAGCTACTTTTATAATTGGGTTCATTTAAAATACTATCTACTCCCAAAACATTGCATTGAAAATATATTGTGCAGAGTAACTATCATTTGTTTTGGTCCCATCAAAATATCACTCAAAAAAACCATTAGGGATTGGTCGGTTTTTTTTTTTTTTTTTTCCCCTGGCTGTGATGCTGTAAAACAACATCTCCCCGAGACCAAAAAAAAAAAAAGATGTTGTAGAACACATAATTCATCTTGCCTCTGGATAAAATGACTGCTGTGAAACAATCCAAAAACTTTCAGCAGGGAGATAAAACAATGTATATTTTTGCCAGAAAAGCCAAGTTGCCTGACAGCACCTCATCTTAGCCCAATGGATAAATCTCAGACAGTCTCTTGGACAATGATTTTTGTTCATCTCCGTAAGATAGGGTTAGTTATGCAATATTTTTAATATCAATGGCAAAAATATTGCATAATATTTGCATTATCAATGCCATGAAAGACACAACTCCTGTACAACAGCACTAAACTTTACACTACTGTGCAATAAAGCCTTTTCCTTTGAATTCTTTGCTTTTACTGGATTAAGTGAAAATGTGAAGATGGATTTCTATCCTGGTCTTTGTGTGTGTTTGCATTTAAGTTGCATTTAATATTTTTCTGTAAGAAACCAGCAGTGAGGGAGACCGGCATTCCACATCTGTATGAAACGGGGTATCCAACGGTGCTTTCTCTTTGCTTTTGAATTTTGAACTCCCCATGACTTCAGATAAATAGGAGGCTTCGTGGTTTGGATGCTATGGATTGCAACACAGCAAAAAACAGAGTCAAAAATTAGCAATTCCTCACAGAGGCTTCCAGAAGAAAGGGTTTGTTCTGCACAAGGCAGAGGTGTTAATATCCTCTGCACATTCCATACCCCTCAGATGTTATCAACCATGAACGTGAGAAGCAAGAACACAAAATAATCTCGCAGGATTAACCCAAACCTTGGCTGTGGGGACAAACCTGAAAATCCCCTCACACTTTTTTTCTCTCCAAACACAGACAGGGCTGGATCCATTTCCTTATGAGATGAGCCCACCATTAACATCAGCTTTTGTACCTGTGTCAGCTCTGCCTTTTTAGCACTTTTAGCCTTCGGTCTCGGTGACAGGCAGATCTTTCACCATCTCTAATCTGGAAAGCTTTGCAGAATTAAGTTAAATGTGATGGTGAGCAGCACTATTTACAGCGGCAGCTTTGTGAGGTGTTCTGAACATCAGCCTTCAGGAAACGGCTGAAAAACTTCTTCACCTCACTTCAGAAACAGAAAACTTTTGAAGTTTGAGGGGGTTTTTTTTAGATCTAAAACTGTGGTAGGTTGAAGTCACACCAGAAAACGTATTCCAGGCTCCAGTTTGTGCCTCTGTCTGGCAAGGCCAGACCTAATGAGGACGGGCATATGTTCTCTCCATGAATTGTTCCAATCCCCCTTCCCTCCCGTTCACCTGCTGATCCCAGGAACTGCCTCTGGTGCTGTGGCCAAGCCCTGGCTGGCTGGGGACACTCCCTGTCCCCCAGCACCTCCCCAAACAGCCTTTGTCTGTCCTGCTGCCCCAGCCAGCTGTTAGGCAATGATCAAAATCGGCCGATTATTGCTCCGGCCAAGAAATATTCTTCCACCAGGAATAAGAAATCACATCCATATTGCCAGTCCCAAAGTAGGCAAGGAAAATTACGTTCATTAAAAATCCTTCCATAATGACATCCTTCCTATCAAAAGGCTCAGGGATGACTGACCTTGGCGTCCAGGATTAAGGCAGCATTATTTTTCTTGATTACCAGCAGCAGAATAGTGGCGAAATTATAAAGCCATTGAGAGGATTAATACAGCCCTGATCTCTCTCTCCTGGCTCTTTATCTCAAGCGATTAAAGTTCTCCAGGAAAAAAACCCTAAAATAAAATAGCCATGGAGCATACGCCTGCTGCCATGGAGAGAGACGGTATCAGCTCCAGCACCAGCTCCCCGTGACAGCCAGGGCAGAGGTTAATTATGCATTCTGTATATGGTTTTAATCACTTTAATCAGATCACCGCTCTGCTCCATCTCAGGCTGTAACTTCCTAAAAGCCAGAGGAGCCCTTTGGGCCTGGCCGTGTTTGTTTTAAGCCAGGGGAGGAGAGGAAGAGGAGGCAACATGCTGCATTAACCACAAACAAAAAAAGATGGTGTAAAACCTATTGACCAGACACACAGACTGAGCCTGGCCATGGGTGTGAGCGGGGCCAGAATGGCACCGAGAGGTCACACGGGGGACAACGAGGTCCCTTCCTGCTTTAGAGACACCCAGAGAGCTGCCCCAGACTCTGGAACAAAGCACGTCCCCAACACACACCCTCCAGCTTTGTCTCTGCTTCCAGAGCCTGATATCCCAGCAAAGGCAAAGAAAAACAAGGGGAATAATTGCACAGCAACAGGAAAAGCCACGCTAAGAGAGACAGAACTGACTGGCTGGAAATCACAGGAGTCAGAGCTCCCGTCCCCAACATGGGAACAAAGGATTGCTCCTTTCAGAACTTTGGCCGGGGTTATCATCAGCTCTGCTCAGGGTTTTGTGCTTGCATCTTACGCAGACAAATCTCTCATTTATGGACACTCGATTTGAAAAAAAAAAAGTTGAATAGGCCTTTTTTTATTATTTAATTAAGGAATATTGGCCCTCAGGAGGAACGGAGGAAGTGCCATCCACGGAATGGAGTGGGAGAGAGAAATCTGTCTTTGTTCCCTTTGGAGCATACAGAGACATTGTTATATTCTGTTTAAATTATTTTCAAGCTGGGTGGCATGAGGAGAGCATTCAGGCTTCTCCCCAGCAGCCAATATTTATTACAACATTAAAAATGTCAAACATGGACGGGTTCTAACTTTGAACAAAACGATCCCTGAGCCAAACTGATCCTCATTACAAGGCTCCCTCACATCGCCAGACATCACTTTAATCCAAGGCCACACTTTCCCTGCCAGATACAGTTTCCAGGTTACTTTACTTTTATATCAGAAAGCAGAAACCCAAGAACATCAGTCAGTCCCAAATAAGCTCCTTTTTACAAAAACATCCAAAATATTTGACAATTCTTGTGGACTCTTCTGCAGTGTTTTATCGAGCAAAGAGAGTCTTTAAAATAAATCTATTTCCTTTCATAGCAGCCCATAAATACTTCTCTATATAATGCTTTGGATATACCTGGCTATACACAAGGGACTTTAAAAGTGTTTGAAGATAATTTATTAATTTTATTTTTAAATCTAGCCATCTGGAGCTATAAACACATTTAGTGAATTACATAATAAGACCAATATCTAACAAAATCCTCCCACGCCTGCCCAGAGAAGTCCATCATCCAAAAACCCAACTCATCCTTAATCCTAAAGCTGTCAGTCTGTTGGTCTCAATTTTTGTCCCAGGTGCATGAAAAAGCCCACATTTGAATTGCTTCTAGTTCTGCTTTTAGTTCGTAATCAACCTATACATTTACCTTGAAAAATATCTGGTGTAGTCCAGTAAAGAACAAAATAAATACAAATCATGTTTTTGAAGTGAGGAAATGAGGAGGAGGAAGAAGACCCACCAGAGATGCTTTCCTATGCCTGTTTCCAAGGGGAGTTTCAGGTCTCTCACATCAAGCCTCCTCCGAAACACCTCTGGCCTCAACATCTTTCCATGCACAGGTGGAGAGTGAGGTTTCTTTAACAATTTTGGAGTACCCAGGTACCCAAGGTGGCCCAAGACAGACAATGTCTGCTCCCTGTCTGACCAAGGGTGAAAATGAATGCCAAGAAGAGCAGACAGCATTTTAGCAATCCCTGTTTTTCTACAGAAGTTCTCACAGTTATAAGGAAGGAAATTTGATCCATTTTAGAATAGAGTTCTTCACCTGTGTAGTTTTGAAGCCAAAAATCTGAGCCAACTGGAAGTGAAAGATTTAAAATTTTAGTTTTCAACATTAGTTGATTAAAGAAAAGATTTGACCTTCCAAAGAAGGTTGTATGATGACAGCTTTGGTCTCCATTTTATCCCCAGAGTCTGGGGGAGCTGACAGAGAGAGATCAGGATAATTCCTGGGTTCTCTCAAAGCTTAAGTTAATAACGACAGGGTCACTTCCAAATGTCACCATCTCTTTATGCAACAAGCACCACTGGAGTTCTAAGATAAAAACACTCCCAGCTCAAAGGTTTTGCAAGTTGATATTATCACCACCAGAAAAATCACTTTGGAGCTTAGCGAGTAATGAAACACCTTTCAAAAGCAACTTTAGAGGCGGGGAGGCAATAGCAGGGAAAACAACCTTGTTCTCGGGCAAGAGGCTGTTTTCAATAAATAAAACAAATGGCAGAACAAACCCTATTGCACAGAGAATGACCTTTCAGCGAGTCTAACCTTAGTTCAGTGTAAAGGAAATTAAAGTCTCTGGTACTGATGCAGGCATAGTCAAGAGCATCTTGTGCTGGCAGCAAGAATTCCTGTTGCTGCTTTACTTCTGACCTTTTGCATCCAGCAGGAGAAGAAAGGAGAGAGAAGGGAGCCCATCTGGATTTCCTGTAGACAAGATGTCTGTTCACATACATCATGACCCAGCTGGTAAATAAAGAAACCTTGGCAAGTGGTGGTAAGCAAAAACGTGTCCTGCTGATAGGATTTCACCAGGAGAGGCAGCAGCTCTGAACAAAGTCCCCATTCTCAATAATCTGCTCATTGTCTCTGGGGAAAATCAGATTTAACATTTATTTGCCCTTGGGTTACCAGAGGAGCAGAGACTGACTGCAGACTGTCCTTTTCCCCAAGCCACTAGAAAAGTGGCCTTTCAAAGCTGGTTTCTCTAAGAAACTTTCATCTCTTTAGATGACATCTCTCTGAAATGCTGCCTGTCCATTGACACAGGACTGGAAGCTGGGCCTGGCAGAAGATCCCTCCTTCCCACCAGTTCATGTCTATTGCAATTTACTCCCTTCCTCGAACCACGTGCTCTGGACACTTCTTCATCTCCTTTGACACCTCAGTCTGTGTGACACACTAGTACAGTCCCCCTGCTCAGATAGATCCTGTCCATCAATAATTTCTGAATCCTAAGAGCAATGATAGTTATGAAGGTGTGGAGGAATTTCTGGAATGTTTTCAAGACAGCTGCGATCAGTAAGAGTTCCAGGTCAACAACCTAAAGGAATCCACAATGGATACATCCCTAGAGAAAATGATTTTTAGGAGTAAGATTCCCCAGTCCCTCTATTTCCTATATTAACAACCTGCATGGAAAACTGTTAGAATAACATGAACTCCATTCTTCACAGAACAATTCCTCTCAAAATATTTATCCCAAAGGTGCAACACCTAACAGGGACTTTGGATGACACTAAAATAAGAATGTTACCACAGGCACAGTACAGCCAACTCTCTTCTCATTGTAAATCCACAGCACCTTCATAATGGTCCTGGATATTTCTGACAAACCCCTGGCAACACCCACGCTGCTGAGGGGTCTGAGAACAAAGCACATCCTCACTGTGCATCCAAACCAGGTTATAGCCTGAACTCGCTCAGTCCTTCAAATACACCAACAAATTCTTCCCTGTGAGGGTGGGGAGGCCCTGGCACAGGGTGCCCAGAGAAGCTGTGGCTGCCCCTGGATCCCTGGCAGTGTCCAAGGCCAGGTTGGATGGGGCTTAGAGCAACCTGGGCTAGTGGAAGGTGCCCCTGCCTGTGGCAGGAGGTGGAACTGGATGAGCTTTAAGGTCCTTTCTAACCCAAACTGTTCCGTGATTCTATGATGAGGCAGCTTTATCTCTTGCTGCTTAAATAAAGTTCATTTTTCTTAACATGACAGTTTTAATCTCATTCAACTGAAAATTCTGTTCAACAGTATTTAATAAACCCAGTACTACCCAGAGACACATATACTACATAGAAATGATACCATTTATAGGAGTAAGTTATATGGCACATTTTTCAAAGTCAGTGATTGGTGACAGGCTTGTTTACTGCTCATTAATAAAAAATAAAGGCATTGCTCCTGCTGGATACTACTAAGGTTTCTTGTTTACTCTTCCTTCCAATTACTGTAATTGACCTATAACTCACTGGAGTTCTGGGCATTTATTCTAAACTTTGCACAGAATGCAGCAACAATCCTACAGCATGGCAGCTAAATATGTCAGGATTAACATTCTGCTAAATACTCCAAGAGAAATTACACTAGTGTTGTAAGCTGGGGGTTTATGAGAGTTTTTATGCAATTTGTGGATTCTGGTCACATCTGGGACAATATTAAAGGTCTATCACAAATCTGTGTTTATCTCTCCGCTAAGCTGAAAATAAAAATCCGACCAAATCTGAAACTCTGGTTTGGGAAAGAATTGTGTAATAGTTTGCTGTATTTCCATAAGTTTATCTCATTTGAGGTCAAGCAAAACACCAATAACTTAAAGTAACTTGCTTGGTACAGCCACAGGGTAATGAGACCATTTGATCCTGCAGGGATGCTCTTCCATCCCTCCTTCCTGCAAAGGTTGTTCTCATATGGGAGCTTAAACATCAACTCCTGCCTTCCAGGAAGGTTTCTTTTTATTTGATCACCAGACATAAGGACCCGAGATGTGCTTAGACAAATCTGTAGATGAGACTGTCTTGAAAATCCAAACTAATTTTAAGCACAGGGAGCAAAAACCCTCTCAGCACCAGGACTTGCAGGATGCACCACACAGCTGATGGGAAACAGCCTCCGAAGCCCCACAGCCAGAACTTGTTTGACAGCTGTGGATTACAAACCTCTTCCAAAACTGGCCTAGCAAATATCTACACTGCACCCTGCAACCCCTTGGCAATTTAGTAGCTGCCTCAAATTGTTTTTCAAAGCAGATTTCTCCCTTTGCATAGCAATGGAATAAACACAAACTCTTCTAATTCAGTAATCAGGACAGATAATTACATCCTCTTAATTGTTTTCTTTTTCCAGCTTAGGTTCATGTTGATGGGAGATGGTAAAATTAGTCCACGAGCCATCTGAAGTTTGCCACTTGCTGATTAAAGCCTTAATTGATTCAGAATGTTTTACAAATCAATCTCTGAATTACTTCGGGATCATGGCGGCGTATTGTAAAAAGGAATTCAAATGCACACGCTCCCCTTGTGAATGAGAATCACATTCCCATAAATCCTTAACAACGTAACCAAGTTGTTTATGCAGTTTCAAAATTCACTGTTTGACAAATTCAGAGGAAAACGGCAAAATGAAAATTGCCTAAAATACAACCTGCTGTGACTTTCAGAGGATTCTTATTCCTTCCTAAGCTTACTTTGCAAATTTTGAAAGGATTGCAATGATACAATCTTGAGGAAAAAAAAAAAAAAGTAAAAAATAGAACTGTCCCCATCTTCTGCAAACTCATAAAACTGTGATCTACAACCCAGTGCATTCGGAGCCAGATGTGTTTTCTGATTCAACATACTCCTTCCCTCGATCAGGATCCACGCTTTTCACTGAGGTTTTATATTCCCTGTCACGCAGTTCTGGTGAGCTTTGCACGTTTCCAGAGACTGCTACCTAGGATTTCCTTCTGAAACAGAGGTTTTAAAGTTCTCTTGGTGATCAAGGATGAAAAGCAGAGACACCTTCCATTGTTCTTAAGGGCTCATCACAAGGAACAGCTCAGGCTGTGAGGACAAGCCCCTCCCTTGCCAGTGCTGAATTTGCAGAGGTCAGAGTGAGCATTAGACAACTTTGATGTCTCTCTTCACCCAGAATTGATCGTTCAATTCAGCTCACCTTTGTCTCAGTCTAACCACAGGCTCACTACACTTGAGGACATGGAGACCACTTAAAACACACCACTGTGCCCTTAAAAAAGAGAAAAAGAGGGGCTTCTGTCCTATATTTCAAAAGCTGACAGATTTCACAAAACATCCTATTTTTTACAACACACACTGTGTATAAAAGCTGTGTTTCCTCCTTGTTTCTGTAATAGCCGTGTCTGACAAACACAATTGGATGCTGAAGTGAGCTGGATTGGAGAGGTTTTCAATACAGGCCAGCATTTTTCCAGAGATCGTTTCCTCTGGAGGCAGAAGGGTGGGCAGCGCAGACAGGGTCGGTGTTTGCTGTTTGCACTCATGGACAGAACTTTGTGCAGATCACACACACCTTTATGCCTCACCATAAAGGTTAAATTTACTTTGGAAAATTCTTATTAAAAGATGCAACTGACAAACTTTTACACCACAAATATTACTCTGGTAATTCATATTCACTTCTGATGAATATTTAAAGAATGCTGCTCAGTTAAGGATAAGGATTTGTGACAAACACACCATCTCCAGCATTAACACACAAATGAGGTTTGTGCTCCCCGTTCCGCTGCTGTGCTGTGCCATGAAGCATCTGGAAATATGGTATTAAGATACAAAAAAGTCATCAAAGTTGTTTGTGACATTCTAAAGTGAAACTGAAATCAAGTACCTGAATCACACAAACTGAATATGGACTCGTTAAACCCCCGTCTTTTAAAAATTGCAATAAAGTCTTGCCAGCTGACTTCATAAACCTCCACTTGAAACACACAGAAAATAGCTTTATTGCTTTAAAAGTAGCAAAATACAGTTCTGAAAGGAAGCTGCCTTAAAGAACCAGTGTGTGCAAAGGCTGCAGGAAAACAGCTTGGCCATTATTCACAGTAAACTCATAACTTGTATGTTTTAAGTCTCACAACTCAGAAATATTTTGACAAAATTAAAAACACCTCCTCTTGTATGTGCAGTGAAAGAATGAACCAAGAAAAACACTATCTACCTGCATCTGCTAGCCATAAACTCGAGATAAACAGTGTTACTGCATCCCTCTCACAGCTGCCACAGCCTCATGCTGCCACACTAATTAGAGGTCTGTCACTTCTTCCATTACAAACACCCCCAAAAGCATTTGTAACAACCTTGTAAAAAAAGATTTACCTGTGAATTTTAAGAATTCCACTGCTTTCTCCACCTTTAAATCATCCAAAAAAGCCCTCCTCATGTAGCCTAGCTGACTGCAGTGACACGGTATACAAGCGACAACAAAAATGCACAACCACTTGTTTGTTCAAAATGAATTCTGCATTATACTCAGCAACTCAGCAGTCACTACCAAGTCCTAAAAGATCTGCCAGATCCCATATTTCACCCCATTAGCCTCTGAGATGCAGATCCCCCTGTTCTGCAGTGGACACACAGAGCTGTCAGCCACAATTTAACCAGAGTCTTCCTCTCCTCACCACCTCTGCAGCAGGGCTGTGTTTGCTGATGATGCCATGGCCCACTGGACTACTTTGAAAAGCACCCCAGGCCCTCCAAGTTAACACACACCACATCAATCACATGAAAGAAGTGATCAATATCCTCTCCCAAAAGCAAGTGGCAACTGTTAATCCAAACTCTATTAAGATGCTTTCAATATTAAGCAGCCTGGACCCACTGGCTGTGCTTACATGTTGTACAAGACACTTCTTGAGTTAAAATTTAGAGAAGAGATAAGTTTAAATGTCATCTTGAGGGTGGAAAAACATAATATTGCCTTACTCTAATTCAGTGCTTCTTTCAGTAGAAAAAAAATCCTCCTCATTTTTAATTCCCTGTAACATCTTGGGCATTGGCTATTTGCATTACTTGTCTTCCCACAGTTAAAGGGAAGTGTTGAACATCTGGTTAAACCTCCTCTCCCTTAAAAACCACACCTGTTGCACTGACAAGCAATCAACCAAGCAGTCAAGTTGAACAATTTTTAGAAAAGCTTTTAAAATATTTGCATGGTATAAAAAGTTTTTTTAAATACTAGGAAGGTACAGATGCTTTTGTCACAGAGGTCACAGACTACCCCCTAAGCTAACAAGGTTAGAAATCAGTGTTATTGTAGTGGAATGAGCAGAATTCTCTATCAAATTTACCAAGGGAATACCCACTAACTGAAAGAATATTAATTTATATGAAGAATCAATGTGCAACAAAACCACTGACCTTACAACGACCACAAAATTCAGGTAAGCAGAAATACTGTCTGAAGGGGAAAGTGCTCCTCAAATGATTAAAAAAATGATCCCAGTGGCACCAAAGATAATAAATAATGATTGCAAAGCACATTTATATAAATCTCCAGAATCCATCCCATGGTGTTTCACAGTTTAAGAGCAGATTAGATAGGTCAGCACGATGTTTGAGACCAATACAATAGTAATGTGTTGAAGTATAAGCAACCATACCAAATTCTATTCGAAAGCATGAAATTGGCCCAAAAGCGATGAGTCCATAATCACAATATGCACAAGAAAACCAACCCTCAGGCTCCAAGTTGACAAGCCATTTAGACATATGTGAAAGCACTCTGCTCTTGTATTAAGATTAAGTCAGCAGGGCTCAAAATGAAGACATTTGTTTTTCAGTTTTCTTTAGCTCTGTTTGCATCTGAGGTTTCCAGTTTAAATCATGGAACCAAATGAACCTTGGATTTTTCAGCTAAAAAAAGAACTCCCATCTAACCTTTGCTTTGTGAGATGAAGACCACCAAATGAAATTAAGTCACTTTACAGTATTTCTTGGCCTTGTTCCAGGGTGATGTGGTAAAGAAACATTTGTCATAATCACTTACAATTGGGAAAGAACAGGGAAAGGCTGCTGCTAATGACACAGCACTGCCTGGCACAGGGGACTCTGCAGAGCCATCGCTGCTCAGTGACAACAGCCACGGACCTGGGGTCAAGTTCTGGATGAAAGAGGAGTGAGACGCACTGAGTTCTCTGCACAGAGGAATTCACAGCCTAAAAAAGGAGATATTTAGTTCCACCTCCTTTAATACAATACACCCACTTGAATTCTCTTGCTTGCTGGGGTTTTTTTGGTTCATTTGATGGGCTGGAGGGGGGATCAGATGAGCATGGCATGCCTGCAAGAGCCTCTTTTCATTCCATTATCCTCAGCATATTCACTTTTTGGTTTCATGGGCCTTTTAAACTAGCTTTTACTGACTTGATTTAATATTCATAATCACCTTGAAAAGGCCATCTGCAATTTAATCACTCACTACCAATTACTTTCTTTAATAGCTCTGACAGTATCACTCACAGATACCTGATAAATCCACAAGGATGGCTGAAGGCAGCACAGGCTTTGCAGTTCCTTTCCCAGCATTTGCAGAAGGTGCAACACTGCTGGCTTTTTAAGCCTCCACCAAGTCTTTACTAAGTCAGGTCTATGAGCAGATCAAAATGCAGCCACATGGAGTGAAAAAGCAGAATTTTCTTTTTATCCCTCCTTAGTGCGTAAGGAATGAGCGGGGAATAAAACAGAACCACCAGACACAACTACTCTGTTTTTCCTTCTTTATCCAACACGTTTTCCACTGCAGTATTTCCCCTACACACAAACAGCAGAAGCTACTCATCCTCAGCTTGTAGAGATATTTAAGAGCAAACATAGCTGGACAAAATTTAGTAACGATTTTGCACAAATAGGGCCTTGGAGACCAGGACACATTGTGTGCGTTTTCCTGGTTGCTGTGCTCCATTTTTATCACAGAAAGCTTGCAGTCCTTTAAAGACATGCTGTTTAACAGTGATGTTCTCCAGTATTAGAGGAGCTATAACTTTGTTCCCACATTCCATAGCTAGAATGATTTATCCACCCTCAAAAATAATCCATAATTCCAAACACTGCCTTTTTAAGGGCTTCAAAGTGTAGACAAAAGTCTGCACATGAAAAGAAAACAGCGTTTCCATCACCTTCTAGCACAGCCTGTAGGGAAAAAAAGTCAAATTTTGGATTGCTCCAATATCTAAACCACTCCCCAGCTGCACACAACAATATGTGAAACCGAGCAGCACAAAACCAAAGGATAACAAACATCCTGGACTGGCAATTTACAGCTCCCACGGTACAGCCAAGGGGACAGGAAATCAATGCAGCTTTTACATACATCAGGTGAAGCAACCCAGGTTACGGCCAGGTCTGAGTTTCTCTTCCTATTACAAATGGGGTGGGAAGCGCCAATTACACTAAATTACTTTAAAATTCATAGCAACTCCTTACTAAAATCTAAAAAGATTATTTACAGCTGCACAGATGACCTTGAATCTTGCCTGTCCTGACTCTCCAATGCTTGGGTTGCAGTTGTGATCACTATTTTTCTCCATACCCAGGCTGTTGTCTGCACTCCCACAATTACTTGGACAAATTACATCTATCTGGCAGAAGGATCAGCCAGACATCCGAGGGTTTTCCATTCTTATTCCATTTTCCTGTTTTATGATGTATATTGAGAAGAAATTAAAAACATCTTTAATATGAAGAGCTTTAAAAACGATAACCCTCAAGCAACCATATGTCTGTGAAAGCTGGAGAGGAAAATTAGCTTTTGTGAAGATGCTGGGAGGGCAGCTCTGCCATGCAGACCTTTGGCACGTGCAAGAATCTTTGGGATATATTTAGGCTTTTGCAGTAACTCAGTGCAGACCATACTCTACCAAACATCTGTTTTGACCATATTTACTATTCCTTATCTGTACTGTTTAGAAGACATTTCAGGCTTGCCTAACACCACAGTTTAAAGAATATTATTGAATAGTTCCTAAATCATTTCTTTTACAAATATAAAAGCCCTTCTCCGTTGACTGAAAAAAAAAAAAAAAACCCAAAACACCCTGCAGGCTGCAAACTTATCAAATCTATGTTGTTCATAAGAAATACAACGCTTGTCACTGTTTTCCTAAGCAAGAGCTTGGTATCTCTTCACTCTCACCCACAGAGCAGCCAGGACAACTTGTCTCACTGCAGACCAGGACAGAGCTGTCACAGCCATAGCTCAGAGAATCACTGATTATCCTGAGTTGAAAGAGACCCACGATGATCATCAAAGTCCAGTTCTTGGATGTTTTTCTCTAAATGGGGATTGGTTGTTTGTTTTTCCTCAAAATAGCGTATTTAAGCTCAAGTTCACTTCACTAAGTCACAGGCTCTTATTTTCTCAGTGAAAAGCACCTTCAGAAGGGTTTGGCAAGTTAAAATAAATGAGAATTATACTTTAAATACATCCCACTGTGTAAAGATGAGAATCAAAGCAAAATGTCAGCAAGTCAGCTCCTTGGAAAACTCCAGGAGTTGGGCACAGCAGAAAGGGACTTATCAGAAACCAGGAGCTAATGTTCAAAAGGGGTAAATTGATACACCAGGCTCCAGTAGCCGTTCCTTCCAAAGCTTCAGCATTATGATCCTTACAGGAACTGAAATGCAAAGCCCTTTACAAATGCCTACAAATCACTGGGCTTCTGTCTGCTCTGGGAGTTTTTAGACAGTGCAGTTGGATCTGGGGTGCAGAGGATAAAGAAATAAATAGTTCCAGAGAAAAGACTGTTTGCCAGACTGACAGGCCGGGGAAGCTGCCAACACTGAATGTTGTTTGACTTAAATCTTCTCAGCTTTATGATTTCTGTTACTGTTATTATATTATTCATCTATATACTCGTTTTTATGGCATTATCAGTACGTATTAAAAAGCTTTTCCAAGATCCCACAGTAGTGCTTAAGCTTACAAGTATGGACAGGAGCTACTATTCTCATGCCAACAATTAGAACTAATCATGAGCACAAAGTACTTAAACAAGAGTGAGAAAATTAGTTCACTTATCACTGCACTGAAATGCAAAAGAGAAACTAAATGGAAATATGTTCATGAAAGAATGTGGTTAAATTGGAATTGGATTATACCATCAATTTTACCATTTCTGCCCATGAAAGATGATTCAGTCTCGAGTAACCAATATCACCTTTCTATGTCTGATCAAAACAATGTTTATTTCAACAGCTCCCTTTCATCTTATTCCACTCTGAAGTATTAGTACAAGATTGACTGGAGAAAAACACGGATCAAAAATGATACTTGCTTTGTAAATTCTACAGTATTATTTAAAAACACTGTAGGTGGACCAATGAGATTGAAAAGTCTGTCTGTTGAACCAGCAATACTTTTCTGTCTAGAAAAGTTTTCTGGCATTTCTCTTCTGCTGATCTTCCAACAAATCATCGCAGTTTGTTCAAGATGGCATTTTCCTGGATGGCATGTATAATTGATGGGTGTCACATTTTATAAAATGATTGCAAGGTAAATTCAATTTTCCCTTTTCCTTGTTTGTGTCCTCTAAGAATCCCTTATCTCCACATATCAATTACCGAGCAGTGACAGAGATAGGATACAAATCACTCCGATGAATGTAATAGCAAAAGTGATTAGAGATAGGGAGAGATTAATTGCATGTGTCAGATATAAATAAAGGGTTTAGGAGACAACCCAGGATTTGGAGCCTCTGTGTGTGTGTGGATTCCAGATCTCTCGCAGACACTATAACCCCCCCCAAACCTTATAAACACACAAGAGTAACAAGAAGCCATGTTAAAATAATAAGTTTGATTATAGAAACCTCAGCATTTGCCATTTTTTCAGAGCAACATGCATAATGTATGTGCATCTGCTGAGGGAACAGACACTCAATTCGGGTGCAGTTCTGTAGTTTCACCAGCCAGTGAGGAGTCCCCATAACAACAAGGTTGTTCTGTTGCACTTGGGAGAAAAGGAAATAACTATTCTTCCCCTAAACCACACATTTAAAGCTTCATTACGTTTGTTGATGCGATATGATGAAAATTAAGTGCAAGATATTGGAATAGGTTTTATGTTGATTTAGGCTGTTTAAGGTCTCTTTAATAGTAAGACTGAAAATCTTACAGAAAGTTCATTTTATCATCTCTCCAGGTCAAAAGCTACCAGCAGAGGAGACCCTGCTTGCCTAGGGCAGAGGCTGCAGCAACACACCACGTGTGGCACTAAGTTTTATCAGAAATAGTCCAGAGGAAAATGATACAGGAGACCAACAAATATTTCTGCTATTTATCAGGAAGAGCACTGATAGAATGTTTGGAACCCCCCAACCCCCCCAAAAAAGCTTGAGCAGCCACAGAGGTTTCTTGGCTCACCTTTATTATTCCTGCAGTTTAGCAGTCTATCATTTTAACCACAGGTTTCCTTCTCTATCACTACAGTTAGAAGTGAGCAAAGTTTTCCTTTAAGGAGAAGAAAGAGAGAGAATTATGCAAGAGGTCTGGCTGATGCTTTAGAAAAACCTTACAATGAAATTTGGAGTCCAAGAAGGCTGATAAATCCTGAACGTCATCTGTTACTTCTTTGTAATGCATATAAAATCAGTCTACACTGCAGTACAGTGTCACTTTTTGCAGTAGATAATAGGGTAAAGCACTGAGGATATCAGCCTTCACTGAAATTCCCAGCTCTGGATAAAGCTTAAACTAACATTTGTTCCAATAAACCAAACCCAAATCTTTAACGCTAACTCAATTTAGTCCTTTTTCTTACAGCTTTTATTATTATTAAACTCTGTTTGACTTAAACACATACACACATCTCAAATGCATGGTTAAGTTGCACTGTAGTCTCAAAATAAGAAAAAAGATCCCCATTTAAAATGTATGTCTATGAATATTGAGTACCAATAGAAGAAAAAGCATTTTAACAGTATTTGACCAGGATATTAAAGATGGCTTTTACACAGAATGTGTCCTTTGGGTTGAGTGTTAGACCCCAAACGCTTCTACAGTCTCCTTCAAATTAACATTCTGGATAACAGAGGGTTGTGAAGTGTCAATCAAATGTTGAGTGTCACTCAAAGCCAAAGGCTCGCAGTTACTCATGGAACACCACCACGAGACCCTTCCTGGAAATCCTGCTTGACAAAGAGAGAGCAAAACCTTTGAGGAAACATGAAAGAAATGTGATCCTTTCAAAGAGTGACTTAAAACCAGTGCACAGAGGTTTGGGCTGTGCTGTGCTGGACTTCCCCAGTATTTGGTCACAGCCTCGGGCAACCAGGTATGGTCACGGCACAGAAATGCAATTTCATCTCATGCCATATTCCTTCTTTTTCCCCTCACCGAAATCACACCAAAAAGTGAAAAAAGCATCACAGAAGCCCTAAATTCACCTCCACAGCACTGACCCAGAGAGGCTAAAAGAAGTCAATTCTCTCGGCATGAACTAACACCAGTTTGACAAGTCTACAGAGCTTGCGTGAATTTGACGTCAGAACAGAAATATCTGTTCCCTGGGGGTGCCAGCCCATTCCTTTTTTCCTTTTTCCTGCCTACACCTGAAAGATGGTACTGGCTATGAAAAATTCATGCCTTTTGTGCTTCAAACATACCCATGAAGGATCCTCAGCATCTGCTGACTTGAACAAACCCTGATGGTTAATATGAAAAATCATGTTAGCGAAATGCTCTCTCTTCCAGAGAGGAAAATGTCTGCTCAGAATCTTCTGAAAACTTATCTTCTTACCACACCTGACAGAAGGATGTCAAGAGGAACATCCTATCAAACATGCCGACAGGTAATGGGGCACTTTCCACCCACCTCTTTCTTTCCTGACAACATAAAGAATATTTCATTCTTACAGACACTAAAAGTGACCTAAATGTCCTGTGCAATCATGAGAGCTTTCCTTTATGGCAGAACACCAAACAAAACAAGAACTTTGAGGTAAATTCAGTCCCTGTGAACCTGAAATGGGACTTTTGCCTTCTTTAAAATTTATGTCTTGATACATTAAGTTGAAGAACAAAACAGGCACCAACAAAGAGGGACAAACAGGGTCTATTGAGCCTCATGTCAATGTCTGCCATAACAGAATAAAATTCTTCTGGTTGCAAGTGGAAGTTGGGCAGAACAACATGACACCCTCATACTTTAAATTAATTGCAAGGCAACCAAGCCAGGAGTTTAATTTTCAGTCCCCAACTTTTTTCTTTCCCTACTATTTTATTTTTTTTTTAGCATTGCCAGTGCCCAAGGGAAAAATTTATCTTCGTTAAATGATAATTGGCTTTATTATCTTTGACTCTTCAGAAATGCTGGCTGGCAAGGTTTTTAAAATTTTCATCAATCTTGTTTTCTGTTTTCACAAAGCCTGCATCAGAAAATGACATCAGGCTGCAGAACACTCTGTATCTCCTGGTGTTACCAATAGGTCTGGGGACTATCTAATTTACTAATAAATCTGTTGGAGCGACATGCATCTCAATATTTCACAGCTTAACAAGGAGGTGCAGGAGAAGGCCCTGAATTGCAGTTCCGGACGATTAGCGCCGCAAAACCAATTGAAGCAGGAGCATCTAAACTGTCACAACAGCTTACACACACCCACCTCTGGCAAGCCAGCCATTTAAATCATTTACTGAGGCCCACATTCTTCATAAAGTGCTTCAACTGGACTCAGAAAAAGCCAAACACACCCTTAAAAGTTTCCAGGAGTAGGCCAGTGGTGCTCAAATAAAGTGTTGCACTCAAGTCAATAATGGAAACATCTCACCAGGGCTTTGCCAACTTCTTCCCAAGTGGCTCCAGAGTCTGGCCATGGCATCACATCACAACATGGAAGGACATGGATTGAGTTTCCTGTGGGGAGCAGCTCAGCCAGCTCCTCACAGCAATAAAAAGCCCCCTATGAATCCTTTTTCCCCCCCCTTTCTAATAAACCCACTTAAACTCTTGACTTACATACTAAAATCCCTCATTGTTTCATTAAGAAGCTCTAAACGTCCCTCAAAAAACCTTCATGCAAAAGTAGCACAGCCAACAGCAAAGTACCACGTACTAGGTTTTTTTGTTTGCTTGGGTGTTTCTGGAGGTTTTGGTTCATGGGGTTTTTTATCATTACTTTCGGAGATTTGGGGGTTTGAGGTTTTTTGTTTGGTTGGATTTTGTTTAAGTTCCATACTACAACCAGAAGAGTTTTGATGCAGCTTCAGAAATATTTAGCTGTTACACTGAGAATAGCCTTCAAGGAAGTAAGGGTTTTATGATGGCCTTACTTGAATGAACACTTCAATCTTCAGGTGCCCTGCCAACAAGGGCAAGATCAAAGAATGTCACTTTATTCCCTGACAAGCCCCAACCCTTAGGAATAGACCTGACCACCTGTGCTGCAGGGTACATCTGGCTGTGGGAGAACGGGCACAGGAAAGAAAAAGCCTGAAGAATTAAGGATCCATTTACGATACCATCATCAAACCTATTGCTCAGCAGATGGAAACAGGAAAAAAACATTTAGGATTTACCAACTGTTATTGTTGAAGAGCACTATTTACATCCCAAAAGCTTGTACCAGCCCAGAGATGGATTAATTCTCACACCACTCCAATCAAGTTAGGAAGTTCCAGCAACGAAGTTAATACTGAAACGCTCCCAAGCAGTAATAGTGAATTCTCAACAAGGACTAAGTGAGTAATTTGAGTTAGTAACAACGCGCGCTTTGGGTTTTATTTCCACTGCCAAACTCTCGACTTTCAGACTTTCCGATTTTCCAAGCCAAAATTTTGTGTTATTTACATGAAAGCTTTGACATATGGTTAAAAAGGAAAAAAAAAAAAAAAAAAAAAGTGGCAGGATTTTCATTAGTGTAGTACACAGTTCAACTCATTTTAAGACATTTTAAATTTAGGACTAATTTATGACATCTCACACTAATTTCAGATGTGACGTTATTCCCAATATGCTGCCTGTTGGACATAATTTTTATTTCCCCAGAGCCTGTCAGCTCAGAGATGATCTAATCCCTCCTGGAATCAGTGGAAACAAGTCCACTTGAAAGAAACAACCATGGTTCTCAAGCATGGCTGGGTGGGCCTCATGCTGTGTCACATCCAGACACATGGGTTTAGGGCAGCCATGTAGAACACGGGTGTTCAGCCAAGCTGGGGACTCAGCTGTTGAGGAAAAACACTGCTCAGTATTTGGATCTGCTCACAGAGTGACCAGATCTACTGGAAAATAAATCTCTAGTGCCTTTGCACCAAAGGCATGTAAGGGCTGAGCTGGGGCAGCGATGGGGACGGGGTGTGTACCTGAAACACCCAAAAGTCCCCAAGAGCTGAGCGTTCCCCTAAGCCCTGGCACTCTGCTGCCTTCATTTCCATGTGTGGCCAACCTCAGAACGTGGAGAAAAGCAAACCCAAGCACAGCCAAAGCAACTCTGACAAGCCTGCAGGCTTTCTCTGGGAGCTGTTTCCCAACTTCCCCGCATGTTTGCGATCAGGGGCGATGGGTGGGTGTGAGACTTCACAGTGTTGGACTCAGCGAGCTACAGTTTAGACTGACAAGAAACAAAATGCCTTTGCTATTAATACTCAGAGCCCCACTAGAGATTTCAACGTGACTGGGGCTTTTAGACTGTTTTTGAAACGCGCTCAACATCCTCTAATCTCTTTACACCACACGTGTCAAATGTAGTTATTAATTGAAGGACAGTTCTGTGTATTTTCCACGCGATGCTCGAGCTCCATTTACCTTCAGCCACAATTCAACAGATGACTTTAATCTGCAATATAAGGCCCTGAAACTCATCTCCTGCTCAGCTCAGAGCCAGACCTTTCTCCTGCTGTCAGTCTTGTACTTTGGAGCAGAACAGGACAGCTTACAGCTTTCTCAGCTGTTAGAATGATTCTGCAAATATGCTTTTCTTACAGGCTGAAGCAAATCTGACACCAGTCTCCTTCAAGGAATAACGAGCTGTGCATATCTAACACTGTTCTCAGTGAATGGCTGCCCTGGGAATTAGCTATAGGGTTTTTTTCCTCCTGCCCTCAATAACAGTGGCAGTGTGCACGCTGAGTCATGCGGCAAGGTTGTACTCAATAATTAATATATAATCTACTTGCACAGAGATTGGCTATTCCGCTTTGCTTGGGGTTTATTGGATTTTGATTAAAATGTTTTTAAATTTTATACATGTCCTAATGGAAAATTACCAGTGTCGTCACTCCTAACATCCCATAAGATTCAGACAGTGACAAGTCAATGCAGTATCTTCCTCATCTGTGTTACCTTTAACAATCTGTTTCCAACCTCTTGCTCGAATTCTTTATTACTCTTCCAAAGTATGTCATTTTTCTGCAACCATTCTCTGCATATTGCTTCAGGACTATATTTTTGCCTGGTTTTCTCCTGTTACTGGACCAAAAATGTTTATATGATACATTACATAGAAATTAATAAGTTTCCTCCCCAGATCAAAGTTCAGAGCAACCACGTTAATCCAATTTTCTTTACAGACTCCCATGCCTTACAGCCAGTGCCTTCCTTCAACACACACACAGCCTTAATAACCCTGGATATCAAGGTGTCAATTTGAAAACCTCATTGGCTGACATTAATTCTAAAAGCAAATCCATTTTTGGCTTTCCATCTTGTCTCATGCTTCATTTTCTTTTATCCATTTTATCTTTCCTATTTGCCACATTCGAGGCAGACTTTGCATTCATGGTATCAGGTCTGTGGGCATTTTGGAGTGTTTTCTTTTTCATATGCCCATATTACCTTCTGCTTTGCATAGCACTTGTTATGCATGCACGATCACAGACTATTTCTAGCATTAATTAAGACATGAAATTAAAGTGGGAAGTATGCTATTGGTCACATAATACAAACAACACAAATTTGCTTTAAAAATGAAATTACTAAAGTGTTAGCAAACCTCTTCATACTGTCAGAAATAATAATGTTTACAATCTACGTGCCACAGTACAGCCAGAATTCACAAGTGGATTTGGAATATTATTTCCACTTCAGAAAGATACACATAAAGCCCCTGAGCAGTTCATTTAGTTTAGATACTTGTCTGGAAGAAAACAGAGGTTTGTGTCTCCTGCTGCTTGTCAAACCATCCAGCTGCTGCCTCCAGTGATCCCAGACCCACCACCAGGACTTCCAGTGTTTGTCTAAGAACAGCTTTCCTTGAAATCCAATTCGGAATTTTAGCCGAAAAATCACTTTTTCTTAGAAATTAAATGTTTCACAGGTCTGTAATGTTCTGGATGAGCTTCTGACAAACACAAGCATAGCACCAAAAACAATTTCCCAGATTTCCTGCCCAGAAACCCAGACTCCCAAGATTTGCTATTGTAAGGAAAAGAGCCAACAGGGATTGTCCCAAATCTAATGGTGCCTGAGATCAGGAGATCTGCGGCATCTCATCACGCCATTGATCTAGAGCTGAGTCCTGCATCTTTTAGAAGCCCAAATTATAAGGGCTGCCACTGCCATCAGTGATGTACTCCATCACCTCTTCCCTGTCTCTACAAGCAAAACGAGGAACCTCCCCGTTCCCACAGCACTAACACGCTCCCTCTTCTGACTGCTACATAAGTAATACCTTTATCAAGTGCCTCATACAAGGATTCAAGCCATTCCACATGTTTGGAATATTAATTTTTCATACAAACAGGTTTACTGGATGTTTTACAAGAGTTTGCAGGTGCACGTTTCTGCTGAATGTGCACCTTGGCAGACTCAGCGTGCAGCTATCTCCCTGACCCCCGTGCTCTGCTACTTTTCCCTCTGCTCTGCTGCAAAACCCACTCATGGAATATCTCTGTAGTGGTGGTGTTAATACAACCTGTGTAATGTAAAATAATAAGTAATAACAATGAAATGCGTATTCCCTGGGACTCTGTGATAACTCCAGGTAAAAATAATGCCATAAACTGGGAATAGATCCATAAATAAATTTGCACTCAGAAGGATGACTTGTTTACTTAGGCACAATGGAAAACAACACATTATAAACACCTGCATTAAAAAGAAATTATAATCACAACTTCACAATAAACAGTGAGGGATATCATCGTGTACCTGCCTTGCACAAAGTAAGCCACCAGACAAAGGGCTTTGAGGGTGATTTATGGAGGGCATCTCCTCTCTGAGGTCCCTCTTTTGCACAAGGAGTTCAGTGTGCTCCAAACCAAGAAGGAAACATTGACCTCCTTTAAAGGTCCAACCCTTCTTTAGCAAGGCTCTTTTTTTTAGGGCAGCCTGTGTGAGTCCTGCCTGCAGCCTCAGTGTGACAGCACATTCTCCACAATTTGGATACTCACGCGCTACGCTGAGATGAATAAAGGGACTGGTCTTGTTCTCTCCGTTCTTTTCGTTGACTGCCTGGACATAGTAACCTCCTGCATCCGTCACTGACATCCCCAGGATCACCAGCTGGTTCTCCAGAGTGATGGCTCTGTTTAGGGAAGAGAAAGGCCACATTGAAACCATCAGAAGAATGTTCTCCACTAGGCAAAAACCACACAACTCTTCAGACCTGACAGCCTGATATGATATTCACTGGTCATATGGATCAAGATGTTGTGGACTTGAAACCAGCCCCATTTCAAATACACAGGAAATAAAGACCTCAGATGCCTCTAGGCCTTTTCTCTGTTTAGATCATGTAAGATGTTTATGGTGACACACAGAAAAAACTACAACACGTGGAACTGGGACAGTTTAAATGGCAATAAAAAGTTATGCAAGAAACAGCAAATGACACCAGCCACCGCCAGGCTGCAAACTGCATCTTTGCGGGGTGACGACAGTCCTGGGGCTGTCATGCTGCAAAGCCAGATTTATTGAAAACCTTCTCAACAAGTGAAAGGCAGCCTATTAAAAAGTGACACTCAAGGAATAACACACAGCCCACTGAAATGAGAAAGTAAAAATCAAAGGCAGCAGAACCTCCAAAGGTAAACTTTCCGTACTTATGGCATTGCCAATTATCACCTCATCACAGACAAGAAGATAGGCTGTAACAGAGGTGATCTGTGTGTGGATAGGCAGGGAGGGGTTTCCATTCATCCCAAAGCAGGTAGGACAGCACAACCCTGCAGGTCACTGGTGTGGGCCTGAAGGAGTCAGTAAATGCCATTGTCTAACACAAGTCTGTTCTTAGGGCTGCTGCATATCGAAGGTTTCTGTGAACTCCCTCACAGGCAGCATTACCCACTTGGCTGCTTGACTTTTCACATGGATTAGATGCCCTTTTCTTGACTATAAAAGATAAAGGATTAACCTAGTGATAAACATGTAAATACTCAAGGGTTTGACTGAACAGGATGAAGGAAGCTCAAGACACACAAAAAAAAGCAAATGTAAAAAGCAAGATAAAAGCAAATAGAAAGTTCCAGGGAAAGCCTGTGGAGCAAAGAGCTGACCTACTGCAGCCTGGGACAGGCACAGACTTGGAAATCTGAGTGGAAGGTTGGGAGGAGGAAATTCCCTTCACTTCTAATACGGGATGAGAAGCCACGCTGAGTTCAGCTGTGCTATTAGACATATCACTGAGCATAAGGGTGAAACAACTTATGAAATTATTATACTGGAAGGAACAAGTTCACACATCAATAGGCTCAAAAAGAGTCAAAGCATTTGTGCACTAATCAGTCAATAATAAACACCCCTGCATTCCATCCTCCTGTTTGCTTGGGGTGGTTACCCTTAATAATAAACAGCTATTTTGCTCTGAAAAAGCATTTAAACAAACAGTGGAAATCACACATCCCTAGTGCAGCATACTGGCTTTTATACATAGGGAGGGCATAAGAAATTACAGTGAGAACACAGCCACGTTCAAAGCCAGGCATTTCATTCAGAACACTTCAATTTTCTGTCGTGGATACAAAGAAACCCGAACTTCTGTAAAGCTTTCATGGAATCGGAGAACCGCTCAGACTGGAAAAGATCTTTAAGATCTTGGAATCCAACCATTGCCCCAGCACTGCAAAGGCCACCACTGAACCATGTCCCCAAGTGCCACATCCACACGGCTTTTAAATCCCTCTGTGCCAGTGCTTGAGAACCCTTTCGGTGAAGAAATTTTCCCTAATTTATGACCTAAATCTTCCCTGGTGCAACTTTAGGCCATTTCTTTTTGTCCTGTCAGGGAGTTGCAGAGCAAGAAAGTCCCTCCTGAGCCTCCTTTTCTCCAGGCTGAGTCCCCCCCCAGCTCCCTCAGCTGCTCCTCAGACTTCTGCTCCAGACACCAATAAAATAAAAGAAAAGCTGCTGAGAAATGAAGCTAAACATTCAGCTCTGAAATCAGTCATCACACATCACTTAAAGATCCTGTTTACAACATCTTCCTTGGCAATTTTTATTATAAGAACTACTTTTAAACAATCACAATATGGGGTTTTTTTGTTTTATTCAATGAGACTGTACTAGTTTAATTGATTTAGAAAATTAATCAAAGAAACTGTGATAGATTTACAGAGTGGGGATAGAAAATACAATTAATAAGACATTTGATAGAGCAAACAAAGATAAAATTCCAGTGCAGTGCTAATAATTGAATATTACAAGACAATTACATTACACTCATTTCTACTTTAATTCTAAAGAAAGCAGCATGAGAAAGATTCTTTGAAAATACTGCAATATATTTCAGGCTGCTTTGATTCCAGGTACAACTGCACCCAGAGTTTTACAGGTGATCCTTGAATACTGCTGCGATAAACACTGAGCAGAGCTGCATTAAATTGGCTGAAAATTTTAACATTTAAACCATTAAGCTCATTGTATAATAACCAAGAGCAATGGAAATGAAAATGCATTTATGAAGGAAATTGTTGAAAATTAAGTGAGGCTTTTTCATTTTGATATACAAATTTTTACCGGAGTGTGAGGAAAATGCAACATTTGTGAGTGAAAAGTAAGTGAATTTTAGAAATTAATCTACATAAGCATAAAAGTTTGATATTAATTTGTATAGAAAAAAGGAATTAGAAGGTAATGCAATTCCCGAAGGCAACTCTTAGGGGTCATCAATTACATGGTCAAAAAGCTAGATTAAAACTCCCCAAATGAGTTATTGATATCTTAATAATTCTGTGAAAAATGGAACCTCCTGAGTTCATTAACTGCAGGCAGGTATGGAGCCCTCCCAGGCCGCGGAGTCCGGGAGTTTTATTTAGATCACGCATGAGCCTTGTGCATCAGGAAAATCAATCAGTCACATTTTAAGGACTCATTAATTCCAACATCTCTAAACCATCTGAAGCTCCAGGCCCCAGCCCTTACCAGGGTTGCAGCCACTTTCTACACAACAGCTGCACAGAGCGCCTGAAAATTGGCTTAACATGTTTTCCTGGGCTTATTGTTTGTTTTCATTGTCTGATATAACTTTTAAATTCTGACAGCACCACTCTGGTGTTCCAAGGAAAATCTGATTGCTGGGTGCTCAGTTTAGCAGCACATTTGATGAAGATGACTGCAGCAGATGGAGTGGACCTGTCAGTAATTCAAACCCAGCATGGGATTCATGAAAAATATAAATATTGCTTTTTTAAAGCAGTATTGAACTTAACTCAATCTAACATTTGAGACAGGAGCAACCAGCGAGCAAACTAAGCAGACTGATCCTCTGGGATTTCTTAAGTGTAGGAAAGGAGCATTTTAAAGCACACGTTTTAATAGGAGAACTTTTGGGATTTCTCTGGAGCTCAGCAGAAGCCTGTAGGGAACAGCAGCGGCCATGGCTGGCAGGGGGAGGGGGTTGTGACAGTGGATCCAGGGTTATGTTCAAAAACATCTCAGTGGCACCTTCACCGCAAAAGCAGATGGAGACTGAACCAGACTGAGCACAAAGCAAAGGCAAGGAGGGCCTTTGATGACAAATTGTGTTTAGGAGATGCTGTTTAACCAAAAGTTATGGGCTGAGGGGATGGGAGAAGGCAGCAGTGATGGACACAAACTGTACAGCCCATTATTCTAAACATCAAACACGGAACTGCACCTCCTGAGGTTTCCTCACTTCCATTCACTGCAGCCAGAATCGAGCACTTGGATACCTGGTCCAAAGTAAAGCATCCCTGCCCGTGGCACAGGAAATAGATAATCTTTATAGTCCCTTCCAACCCAAACCCTTCTATGGCTGTACGGTCTGGAATTTTTAATTGCACCTTTTCAAGTTGTCCAAATACTATAAACTTTGCTGCAAATAATCTCTAAGCTTGATCTAAAGCTTATGGGAATTCTTTTGTTAAAATCAATGGAACATGAATCAGACTTTTACAAGTAAAGATAATTTTTCAAAGGAGATACCATTCTTATGGCCTTTAAAAGACAGGTTTTGGAGTTAATGCTGTGAATGAAGCCTTCAGTATCTCAAATAGGTGGATTTAGATTAATAATGTCTTTATGTGAAAATACCAAAATCTACTCTACAAGTGGATAATTCCCCAAAGTTAGATATTTGTTATGTTATTAGTCTACCAGATTACACAAAAAGTAGATAATACTGGGTTATAAAAACATAAAATGAAAATCAAGAGTAACCTGATTAGGCGCTCTCTCAGAAGGCACCATCTGCTCCTGAGCCAGCATGCAATATTTTAGTACAAAGGCCTTCATAAAGCCTCTTTTCCAATATTACCTCCAGCTAATACGATTATCAATCTCTCTATACCAGATATTTTTTTTTTTACTGGAGAGCCTCTGTTCCCCTTTCAAAACCTTTGGCCCACACTCCGCAGCAGGGCCCGACGTCCCCGTGCCCCAGACGCCTCGGAGTAAGAGTGACGCCGACAGGAAAGGGGGAGACTGTGGAGTAACAACGAAATAATTACTGCAGGAGCTCCCCCATGGGCTTCCCCTCTTGGAGAAGCGGGGATCTGCTGCCGTTGCACGCGCAGCTGTTCCGGGGGATCCCTGTGCATGCACGGCTTAACCCAGCCAGCGTTTCACCACCCTCGCGTCTCCCAGCGCTGAGGGGGAGTTATTAATCCAAATTATTTAAATACGCGCCTCCCACAAACAGCCTGTGTTTCTCAGGGCTCCATCACGGGGAAAAATATTTGTGTGCGTGCTACAGAGCAGCAAGCACCTCCACAGGGATGGAGCACCGGGAGCTGCGGCTGGATGGCGGCTTCATGGGATATCATTGAAATTCCAGATACTTTGTTACTGCAAGCCAACCATCTATTAATAAAAATTTTATACTTACACAGGCATTGAGTATTAGGTACAACTACACTGAGTTTACCATCAGGGCAGTTCATATATTGCTTCTCTAGCTATGTCAGGGCGCAACGTGCGTTTCTGGGAAGTGACTGGGATTTCTAGTCATGAAAGCATCCCAGGGTCACACAGGAATAACCAAGACAGCCCTAATGGCCGGGCAGAGGACAAACACTACCATGAAATGAAGGACAACCAGCTATTGATGGGTTTAATGGATGTATTTCCAGGAGGAACTGAGAGCAACAGCAGAATTTCCACATTTTATGCTTGGTTTCCCTATTCCCTGGTTTTGGGGCTTGCAAGGTCTTGGGTTAACAAGGCTGTAGGCATCACTCCCTGTGCTTCTTCGTGAACACATCACACTAAATCTGTTCTGTGAAAAGCAAGAGTAAGGCTGGAAAGGAAGTGGATGGAAAACTGCACTTGACAAATCATCAGTGATCCTCTACCTGACTGAAAAGTGAGATCAGGTAGAAACCCACAGGGTCTGTCTTTGGCCTGGCTTAATATTTTCATTGGTGTTTGTTGACTGAATATAGATTTCACTTACTAAATCTGCTGATAAAGTCCCAAAGACCCTGAAGGACAGAATCAGAATTACAAATGCAGGAGACCTGTTCAAGCCTCTCCACAAGACTGAGGTTTGCAGTTCAGTGACCAAGCTCAAAACATTGTATTTGAGAAAGAACAAGTGACCGAGCAACAGGCAAACCTAACAAAGGGGTGTGCAAACAGCAGTATCACTGGGAAATTTAAGAAACAACCCTGATTCTCACCCAGCATGGCCTCCACTCAGTCCTGGCTGTTAGATTTAAATGTGTGGGTAAGTCAAGAAGAATCAAAACAGCACCAAAACAGTATCACAACCATCCACTCACTCCCCTCCTCTGCCACCCATCTGATCCAAAGAATCATCCAGAGAATGTGACGTGCAGGAGAACACTCAAAACAAACAAAAAAAACCAAAAAAAAACACCCCCCTACTCATCACAAGCATCTTCATGTATGTACAGGACTGTTACAAAAAAGAATCTCAGATTTAAGCAGAATTGCCAAATATTGAGTCTTGTTATAAAAATCTTAGCAGCTCGCCCTCGGAAAGCTTATTTTTGGTCTTTGGAGATAGAAGCTCCCAGAAAAGATGCTCAGATGAATTATCCCAAATGTATATTTTTAAATCATGCCCATATCAAGCAATTACTTATCTAGAAACTAAGAAGAAAACAAAACCCAAGATAATCACTATATAATTGATCACAAGAGAGATATTTACAGGGAGAGACAATGCTGCCAATCCAGAGGCAAGGAATTCCAGCAACAAACTAAGGAATAATAGTCTTAAGTGCACTATTTACATTAAAACTTTTTTCTCCCCAGGTTTTCAGCAGCTTCAATTCTTACTTAATGCAGCTTAATTATTATCACACAACTCTGCTCCTTTGGTTTTGTTTGGTTTTTTTTTTTAATTATTATTACATTTTATGCAGCAAGAGCTAGTGCAGCTGCTGTAAGAACTTGAAGGTGCTTAAATCCCAGCTCCTGGGCGTTATCTTGCTGAACCACACCGAGGTGTGGCTGGATGTGCTACACCAGCAGCAACACTTCTTAGGCTAATAGAAAAAAAAAAACCCCAGACTTTCAAGACAAAATACACATCTCAGTCAATAAGAGAAAGCAAAGACTCAGAATAAAATATGTCAATTTTCTCCAGCCTCCTCTTCTTATAGAACTCTTACAGCATTCAAGACATTTGTAAGCAGGGTGTCTATTTTTCTTCCCTCTCCAGTTTATGGTATAATCAGCACACTGAACTCCACTTGTGCCGTCACCAGCTGTTGCTATGGACGTGGCTGGCAACCACGGGGAGGAAGAATAGTGGAAATTTTTTTTAATACAAATGGGTTATTTAAACAAAACATTGCAGTTAAAAAGTACCACGGGTTCTTGATCTACACAGCTGGCTGACTTCGCTGACAGCCAGCACAAAGACTATTTGTAATCATTTGGGATTTTATAGTTCAATTTTCAGAGACAGACATGAGTATTGCTTCACTTTATGATAGTTCTCCTGAATTGATTATTCAAGGTGCTGTGGGTTTTTTTAAACCCTGATTTGTTCCCCTTTCCTTCGCTGCGGAAGGAAAACTTGTGTTATTAAATTATATCTTCATTTCTGATAAAACATGTCAGCATAATGGTGTATGTGCTCTAGTGCTTTGTGGTGAAATGTGGAAGGGTTTCCTGTTGAATATTGTATATTCATACCATTACTTCACTGAGACACATTTGTTTTTATTCTGAGTACATAAGCCATGGCTGTGAACTGCACTAACTATAAAACAAATTAGCAGCAGCATGGCCCTGTCACAGGGCAATGCCCTGAAGGGATAATTGATCATGCAACAATGACAAAGGAAACTTCAACCTCTTAACAGCATATTTAACACATATATTTAGACATGCCACAACTGTGCCTACTTCAATGCTTCCAACTTTCCTTTATTAATGTTCCTGGATCTGCCCCAGCACCATTTCTGCCTTTTTAATTCCTGATTTCACACATCTCTCGTTCAGAACCATCTCCATTTTCACACAGGTGTAGCTGAGAATAAGATTTTGTACAGCTAGGTATGAGAACACCTAGTCTTGGGGACTCAAATCTGTATCACAGCAACTGAAATAGCCACACTATTTGGAAATAAAATACCAAATCTTGGGCTGGTCAATGTATTTGCTGAGTTTTCTCAGATTAAAAAAGTCCTTCAGCAGTTAAGTACATGCACATAAGTATATTTAAAACTGATATCCAGAGTACACAGAGCAGTGACAGCTACTGCCTGTAACCAGCAAACCTAATGGCAGCTGATTTTCATCACTGAAGATGAAACCCACAGGTGGAACAGCTCAAGAGGCCAGTACCTGCAGTGACTACTTCTTATTACACGAACCAAAGGCTTTGGTTTCCTTTTAGTGCCAGAAAAATATATCTCCAGCTTAAAACCAGCAAAATAAATATCCAGGTGTACCACACTTGCTCTACAAGCAAGAGGAACAGCACCAACCCAGCCACTCACCTCCTTCAGGTGATAATAAACACCCCAAGGGACAGGAAAAGCTGTACAAGATATAACTTGTAGTAGGGAATCTTGTGCCTCAGGACTAACAGTCTGGTAGCCCATTAGTTTTTAGATCTATTACCCTTCCTTTTAATGGTACCAAATCTTTAAACAAAAGAGAAAGGATATGGTAAAAAGCGGCCACTGACCCAAGCATCAACCTCTGCTGCTGCCAGGGAGCAGCAGCAGTACAGCAATTTATTTAGACAAGTTTTACTATGAAAGATAATTAAAGATATAGAGGCAGGGATCGATACAACAGCAAACACTATCTACGTACAGCACTGCAGTTTGCCAAGACCAGCATTTGTGTTACTGCTGCAGATTCATCATACGGGGCTATTACACAGTGTCCTGGGTTTGCTGCCTACATCAAAATAAGGATTTTGTGGGGTCATTTCTGCTCACACACTACTGCTGTGCAGCAGAAATTGAGCACAGGCCCTGGAGCCAGGTACATCCAGGCTGGGTTATGGAGCCTTGGGTGAGTTATTCAGTCTCTGCTTTGCCAAGAAAGAAAAAGGATAATACATATATATATATGTTTCTTTTTAGGCAAAAAAAAATTATCTAGAGGCTTAGACAGTTGATACCTCTGGCACTCAAAAGGCGTACAAGATTATGTAAGTGCTGAATCTTAATAATCTTTACTTCCCCTTGCATTTCAGTTTGACTATCAGGCATTTGGTTACAACTTCAGGCAAAGCACTGATGTTCAACTGCTTTAACATTTCCTGAGCTAAACACACCAGGCAGGTGAGCGTTGCTTTCCAAACACCAGAATTCCACTAACTCATGGAGTTGCACAACTTCCTTCAGCAGAATCCCCTCGTACTGGGCACAGATGCACTCAGTAACACACACAGACTCCACAAAACCCTGGTTATTACTGACAATGATTCAGCAGTAGAAACTTCAAGCCAGTCAATCACAGATTTACTTTTTAAAATGTCCTTTTAATCCCCGTACTGCAAACGTTTCCAAGCACTTCAAGTTTGTGACAATAAAACAAAACCCACTGGTTAAAGAGAAGAAATAAGCAGAACTTTAAAAGGAAGCAGCAACTCCATATTCTATCACAAAGCCAGGTTAGATTCATTCAACCAAATGTTGAACAAACATATGAAGCCAAACACTGGAAACTATGGAATGAAAAGAAAACTGTGTAACATCACAGCAGTATTTTCTGTTGTGGTTTCTGCCCAAACATGATTTTCTGTCAATAGTGTGTGAAACAGCACAGTAAACTACTGGAAAATATTGGTCTAACAATAGCACTTTATCTTTTAAGTTAGGGGTGCATTACTAGTGAAAAAGAATACAAGTGGAAAATTTTTCACAAGAAAAAGGAGATATACTTCCTTCCAATTAATGAGCCAAACGTACACCACGTTGTGTAGCCAACAGAACTCTAAAAGGTGGAAAGCAAAGTTATGAGAAGGTTCATGTAAGAAACTGAGAAGATAAAAAGAACTATACCTCCATCTAAGCATTTGATGATCCCAGTCCCAGGCAAAGTAGCACTACCTATAGCAAAATCTGTGAAACCTCAACATGAGCATCAGCATCTTTTGCAACAGAGTGTCTGAGAACAGAGGCATTAGACATTCCGAAGTAAAGCTCTTTTTTGGGATCCGTTTGTATGTCCTGCTTGAAACCCTGTTGCAGCCCTTGTCTCCAACTCATCAATAACACTTCAGTGGCCAACTCAAGTGTAAATGGCACACGATTAAAGGACCATCAGGTTTTTATGCTTTCGACGTGGGTGGTGTTGCCAAATCCAGGCACACAGGTACCCTCTCAAGTCCACTGATTTGTAATTACGTGAAATCAACACACAGGTGTTTTTGTATGACTTACTGCATATTTGACTTCTGAGTCTAATGACACAAATTTCCTTGCCTTAGAGCAATGAAATATATTCAGGACTTCTGGCTGTAAAGCTTAAGGAAGTCAGGAGGCCAAAGCTCCTGCAGTAAATCTAGCCAGTCCTCCAGTAGAATGACAGCAACTTCTACTTTAGAAATAGTCCCAGAGGTAAAATAAAAAGTGAAGAACTCCAATTCCCTCCCAGTACTGAAGCTTTAAGCACCACACTTTCCCTCTAATGAAGAGCAATAGAGAGGCTGCATCCCCAACCCTGTCTTGTTTGCATCTGCTGCATGATCCATAAACACTGTGCCCATCGAGCAGGCCAAGGAAACCCTGAAGTGTCAGGATATGCAGCGTGGCTTCTTGGATTTTATGGCTACAAGAGGCTTTGCAGAGCATTTTTATTCTCAGTGCTGAAGAAACACTCGGCCGAGTTCCGTGGCAAAAGAACTCACAAATCCTGGGGAAGAGGCGTGCGTGATGCCAGCCTGGCTCGTATTCCTGGGGCTGGGAACAGAGTACTCCACACCCTGCCGGTGCGAGTAATTCCACGTAAGAGCTGGACCAGAACAGAAAACCTCTGATGCCCCCAAAGTCTCAGCTGCAATCTGTCTCCGCGTATTTATCTCCGCACTTGCAGACATTCCTGCTGCAGAGGTTTTAGGGATTTGCTTCAGCAACGCAGCAAAATGCTGCTCCCTGCGATTCCCCTCCTCTGGAGGAGAGGTTCTATTACCCAGTTAATGGCCAGTAGACACAACAGTTCCATCACCTTCAGTTACTGACTCTTTTTATCCACTTTGCCCTGTAATGAGGATCTCTGCTTGCTCACATTTACGCAGTAGCAGCATCAGCTCTCCCCTAATCCTGCCACACATAAAAATGGAGAGATAGATGCAGGAAAACATTAAAATGCCCTTATCACTTGGCTGCAGGGGTATAAACTTAAAATAGGAGATTGTTTCTCTGTTGAAAACAAACAAATTAATACATTTACTTAATTTTCTTCTTAAATAATCCTTATGAGCATTGAAAGGAGTCTTTGATTATTACTGGAAAGATAGACTGGAATGTTCCAGTGTTTATCTTACCCAGGTTAGATAGAAACAAATCCAATTCCTTCCTGTACATGTTTTTCCCAGGTGCATTAACACGCTCTTTACATTCAAGAATCAACTTTTATTACAAGCTGAGTGTGTAGGGAACAGGGAGATAGGGAAAGAAAACAGAATGAACAGAATGCTAATGAGAAAGAAAAATACAGCCCCAACAGCCAATTCCTTTAATTAGACAGACATCTATGTTTTTAACTTCCAAGTTTTTAATCCTGTTGTTACTGAACTCGAAAGATAGAAAATAGAAACAATGCTCAAATAAACCCTGCAGGCTACTTTGCTAAAGGAAATGGGAAAATTAACCTCTTACATCCTAAGATGAAAATATGGTACAAAAAAGGAAAAATTAGTGTTTTATGAGAGCCAGAGCCATCAGGCCAATAACAATACACAAGCTACAGAATGAAGTCTTGAAAACAGAGGTTACAAACAGGAGATAAGGAACAAGTCATGCAGAATGGGGAGGTAGATGTCCTGTTTTCTCCCATACATGCTTCACCCAATAATTAGGAGATAAAATACATATTTGGTTATACTGCAGCCCTTCCTGGATCATGCAAACCAGTCAGAAAAATCACCACATGCAACAAGTCCTGCTAAATTAATAGTAATAAAGGAACAGAAAGACAGCTTCTTGCAGGTTTGTAGTACTTAAGTCTCCTTTCTTGAGAAGGATCTTTATACCAAGGGCACAAATAAGTTCAGAGTTCCTTTGTTTCAAGGTGGTAAAAGCACATTGTTCAAGTGGTTAATATTCAACCCAGAAAAGAAGTCAAACAAGTACCCAGGGATTGTAACTTAAAGCTAAAATTCAGAATTACATTCCACAGACTTGCAGGCTCACAGCTCCTCAATCCATACAAGCCTACACTTCAGCTCCACACACTCTGCAAAGTCAGAGAGACTACAGGGAAAAAGGGAGCCATGGCACAGCTCGTGTCTAATTGAGTGCTTGTGTATGAGAATGAGCAGGAGAGAGGGCACACATCCCACTAAAACACACAGAAACATCTCGGGAGAGGTGTCAGGGCTGCCTCTTGATTGATCCCTCTGTCAACTCAAGCACTGAAGTTGCTCCTTCAGCTCATTCAACAGCCCAGATTTTTGAAGTAAATACTTTAAATTCTGTTCCCTGGTGCCACAAGTCAGCCAGTAGTGTCTACACAAGGGTAGGGTTTGTTATCATGCCAGAATCAAGCTTTAAGACCTAACAATATTACTCTACAGATAACTCCAACCAGCTCAGTTTAGATGACTTCACCCAAAAGGTCACAAAAGTAATGTGTTCCTTTTCCTCCCTCTTTCTTTACTCTTCAGTGCAGAGAGGCAGCTGAAAAGGAATATTTGAGAAGAAAACATGAGTTACCTCTCAAGAGCAGAGGCAGCACCAACACCACTGCACTGTTTTCCCTCCCAAAGCAGCAGAGGGACTCTCTCACTTTAAAGGCTCCCCTCACTCCAACAGCACTGGAGACAGAAAGGGAAAAACTCTTCACCAAAACCCAACACTTTAGTAAGGAAATTTTTTTCCTGCGTTTCTATTGTCACTCAGAAGCTGCATCTCTGTTGCCTCAAGGATGCATCAAAATAGTATTTGTTGGTAATCTCTACGGCAAGAACAACATTAATATAAAGCATTTTCCTAGATAACACAATTCTCCTCTTCCCACAGAAAGCAGTTGGAGGTTTATTAGAGTTACCAAGCCCCCTGAAACCCTGTTCTTCCACCCATCACCCTTTCCTGCTGCACACACCTCCAGCCTGGGACACAGCAGGGACTCCGTGCATGCACAGCTCAGGCTGTGTTTCATGTCCCAGCCCGGGGACAAACTGCCCGTGCACCCACTTCTGGCAGCCAGCAGCAACATGTAAAGGATGATGTTAAGATGACCTGTGAGGATGGATGAGCAACCCCCAAAACTCTGCATTTCCATGCTGCATTGCTTTAAACCATATTTCATCCACTTAATGTAGATTTAAAACAAGTCCTTGGGACTCCTTTCAACCAGGAGCTTATTTTAAAAAAAGGAAGGTCATAAAAAATTTGCTGAAACACAACACATTCTTCATATAATTCCACATTCTTGTTATTCTCTGCAACCATTTAACTCAGGAGCAACAAATACAAAACTCTGCATGTTGGTTGTTCAACTGGAATTACCTGACAAGGGAAACTGATGCAGTTTGAACACCAGCAGCTGCTTCACTGTCCTGGGTTGCAGCCACACAAACACAGCCTCCACAGCCAAGCAGCAGCTGACCCTCAGGAAACAAATTTCTGATAGCAGAATTAATGCCTTTTCTCTCACAAGTTGCATCTTATGCCGTTAAATCTTCACACTATCACCAAAATAAAATAAATTCAAGCAGGACTTTTACCTTCTTTAACACGGACCTCACAGCCACATTTTGTTCCTTTGCTGCCTCCAGCCACAAAATGTCCTGAAAAACCAGAAACTCTGCCCTCAACCCTCTCTCCAGCAGCCACCCCAAACCTTTTGGGCCCTGGGTTCCTCACCTCCCCTGGCTGAGCAAGCGGCAGCACCTGCAGCTCGTTTGGAGATAACAGCACCTGATTGACTCAGCTCAGCTCAGCTGAGCCCCTTCTCCCGGGGTGGGACCTCTTTGGGGCTTCCTCAACGCAGCATCCAATTCCCACAAAGAGTTTGGGAACTTCTGTTGGTGCCCGCTGCTCGGTGGGGTTAATTTTGTCCCGCAGATTCCGAAAGATCTTGCGGGAAGAAATGAGAAGCAGCTGTGGGCAAACAGAACAATCAACACCACGCAAACGTCAGGTGTTTTGGGAGGAACCTTTGTAAAGACCCCAGGCATTTCCCCATCTCTGCAATGAGTCCTGTGCATGATTATATTTTCGTCACAAATTCCAGTGCTCCCAGCACCTCAGAGCACAGAGATCCAGGACTGAAATCCACGTTTACATAACTTTTTTCCATGCCTGGCTACAGGTTCAAACATCTGATTCCAGGGTATAAATTCTATATAAATATTGAATATACCTCTACATATTCTACATCTATAGAAGGGATATACAGAAGTGTATACACAGAGAGACTGTAATATGCTACAGATTACATTTATAGAATATATCTACAGATACTCTATATTCCACAGGATATATCTGTAGATATTCTATAGATATTCTATCTGTAATAGGAAATCTGTAACATATCTACAGGCAAGTTTCTGTTGGAAGTCCTGTGTTGCAAAGTCTAAGGCATTGTTAATTAAAAAAGACACCACTCAAATTACATTTCACTCCAGTCCTTCATTTGTGTCTTCACACTGCCTGCATTTCATTCTTCAGTCAGTTGCTTCAAGAACTCCGGGGAGAAAAATAATGTGTTGCCGTGAGGATACGGCTGTGCTCCTTTTTAAGCTTTAAAGTTGGCTTCCAACAGTTGAATAAGTACCAGGAAAGTGGAAGGTTAAAAACTTTGCTTTTCATCTCAGCCAAAACAGTAAAAGAAAAATGAGATTGCTGAATGGCTGACTGACTGCAGAATCAACACAACAGTGATCTGCCTATAAGCTGCAAAGGGCAAACCCAAGGCATCTGCTTAAAAGCTTATGCCAACTGTGGGATAAAAAGTAAGGAAGCCACAATAAAACATAATTATTACAGGAGCTATAATTATGGCATTATTCTTTGGTGTATTCAATGTTGTGCACATTAAACCTTGTACACTGTGAATATTTAATGATTATATGCTCGCTCAGAGCCCTTTCATGTCTTTAAAATAAACGTATTTTTCATGTATTAAGAAAAAATTACACATAATTTTTGTCCTAAGGGTCTGCAGTTGAACGAGATGGACAACATTCTGTGAGTCTTCTGCAAATTTAAATCTCAAAGCCTTGGAACCTGTGTGTTTACAGCCACTGCACGCCAATTTTCAGTAGTTTTTGGAACAATACTCCACTGTCTGGACCTCAACAAAACAAAACATAACCTGTGAGTGGTCAACTGCAGCTGCTCTGTCTTGTCACCTGTAAGAACTTCCCATCAAAAGCAGCAGCAGGGCTCTAAGGAGTCTGAAAAACTTTGGATACATGCAAGCATTCTTCATAGTAACAAGCCAAAGATGTATTTCTGCACCAAGCAGCAGCAGGAAGGAAGATTCACTGAGTGCCAACAGAGCAGAAAGCACAGGAGTTTCTAGCAAACTGCCTCTCTATAAACCATGCACCCAGCAGCCATGTACAGAAGACAGGTTTTAGTATGTAATGCAGTATTGCAGGGCCAGACAGAGAGTTTTCAGCATTTTATAAGGATAAAAATGAAAAATTACCAGATTTTTCTGGCATGCATTGAGGCGTTAGTGCAGTAAATATTGGCAATGGATTTATGGCATTTTGCACTTTCCATCCTTACCTGGGTGGAGAGCACAGCTTGATGTGTCTGGGTTTTTATATTGGAAAACACTGACTTTTAAAACAGCTTATTGATTTTTTTGGGGGGTCAGCATTCTGGGCTGTCGCAAGATTGCCAATGGATTTGCTCAAAATTTGACTTTTTCCAAACAGCCACCCTTTAATCACTGCAAATGAAAGCAGAAGAAACAGCTTCCAGGAGTGCTGGTTGGCTCGTCCTATCAGGACGGGAATCTTGCAAATCACCCAGCCTGAACGGCTGCTGCTAACTCTTCTCAAAGTACAATTTCCCAGTTTTCCATCCCTTTGCTGGTAACTTCTGGCAGACTAGACCTTCTTACAACTCACAATGCAGTATTGAAAGCCCTGCTGAAATTAAAATGTGTGACATCTGCTGCTCCACTTGTATCTACCAACAGCAGGGGGGTCCAGCACAACCCATTTCTCACACATATAAATATCTATTTCTTGTTAAATGACCTTTCTTTTTTTGTTTAGGAGATTACAATTAGTTCTCTTGGTTGCTTAGTACAGTATTTTTCCACGAATGAGAGGTGAGCTGACTGACATTTAATTTCCATATTTCTTTTTTCCCCTTCCTAAAAACAGGCATGACATTTCCTGGTGTTTTGCATCCCGAGCTCACATCCTGCATTCATTCCCCAGGATAACTGCTAACCATTCCAAAATCATTCCGTGGGTTCTCCACGTAACCTAGATAAAGATCACCTGTCCAATTGATTAAGAAATATTTAAGCTATGACATCAAGTACGAGGGATGGTTATATATGTAATAAAGATGAAATATTGCTTGTTTTCAAAAGCACCGTGATGTTCTCATGTTTTTTATTATTACTTATTTCCAATTTATTACCGCAGCAACACCGCCTGCTCTATCATTCCAGCGAGCCAGGGAGCACTCCTGATCCCCAGGATATGGTTTGTGGCCTTGAAAGGATATTGAGTTAAAAAGAAAATTAATGTGAATTAAATTAAGCCCCTCAATGCATGCTTCACTTTTTAAAACTGAAGCTAAATCACAGAACCACAGGCTCCCAGGTTGGAAGGGGACCTCAAGGGCGATGATGTTTGATAATGCTTCCCAAGCCTCCATGGCAATCCAGCCCTGAGCATTTGCTGCTTGCTCTGTGCTGCAGCTGCTCCCAGTTCTCCATCTGGAGGACTCCAGCCATCCAACACAAGTCCCAAGGTAAATCTCAGGCTCTGGGAGCTCCTGAGGAAGTAATTTAGATGCTTGCTAGAGCAGCTGATAAAAACAGGCGATTTCCTCATCCCATGCTTTGTAACACTCCAGATCAGGACAGAGGGAACGGGGAACACAAGAACCAGGGAGAGGTTTTTGTGTGGCCTGGGAGACCCAGCAGATGAGAACACACCAAGCCCCATGTCTGGAAGCCAGACTTTACCTTTCCCTGCTCTAGAAAATGAGGAATGGAGAGACAGAGATGAAGGGAGAGAACTTTTGCTCATTTTCTGTGGTTATGGTACAGCACAACAGGATCCATGCAGGAATGTGCTCCGTAGCGTTGCCTGGGGTCCCTTGACCATCAATTTCTTGTTCTCAAACTAGAAAAAGGCAGCTGATGTCCTCCTTTAGAGTCATGCAAACCATTAAACATTGACAAATATAGTTCTGTGCAGAAAAGAACAGCAGCAGAGAAGAAACACATCCCCCCAGAACACCTGGGTATGTCATACACTGAATATTAATGCAAATTCCACACTCAGGTCATTCTTCAGTAGACTTAACTACTTAAAGTAACTAAATGCATATAAAGAGGCTGTTTACACAAGCCTAGTTTGCAGAATTTCTTCAAGCAAGTTCCAAGTGCTCTGGGGCCAGGAATGGGAATTCTTTTGTGTTACGAAAAGGATGTTGAACACAATCTTATTTGCAAAATCTTTCCATTTCCCGGTCAGCTCTGGTGTCCGGGGTCGCAGAAGTGGCTTTTTTGTTTTGTTTTTGCAAAGCAATGAATGTTTTAACATTTTCCATCAGTAGTATTTGTAGTATCCAAGGCTGGCCTGTTCCATGGCCTTCTACCACTTGATATTTAAAGGCTTGTAGATAATTGTGGAATATTTTGCATATTACTTGGTGCTGTGTGTACTGTTCATAAATATGTATTACCTGGCACAGTGTGTGTACCAGTCATAAAAATTTAATGGATCTAAGAATTACCTTAAGAAGAACAAAAATTGTACTGGATATTTGTGCATTTATGAGCACATACACCGTACCCTTGTAAGTACGTTTGCAAATGAAAAAGGAAATAGAATGGAAAAGGGATTTTTCTAATCACACCTTTGACAAAATAATGGCATCATTATCTTTCCTACATTAGGTAACTGTGGAATAGTTCACTTTCAATGATTTATCCTCACTGTTTGTTTCTGTAAAATCTTTCTCATACCTGAGAAAATTGCAAAATGTAATTTCAGGACTCTAAAAAATCTGCTAATTTAAGAATGTTGTGCTCTAAAAATATCTCAGTTATCAGGGGTTTCCAGGAAGTAGATGTAAAAAGGGAGAACTAATTCTTAGATTATGCAGTGTACTGATATGAAATCCATTTGATTAAAAATACAGAAAAAACTATTTTTTTCAACCAAGCCATAAATTTGATTTGTCTCCTTCCCTCAATTTTTAAACTCACAGCTCCAACTTGTTGCTTCATCCCAGTCTCTTTTATGCCTGCAAGTCTAATGGAAAAGATCTGTAGTCACCTCAAATATCCCGTTTGTCACTCTGCAGCACCAGCGCCACTCAGAACTTCAAAGCGTGAGGACAGACCAAATTGGGATCCTTCTTTTTCAAAGGCACTGGCTCCACGAGATAAGAAAATCTTCATTAGCTGCTCTCTTTATGGAGACGATGAATCAATTAAGGAATTCTGACTCCACGCAGCGAGGGGCCGGAATGGGAATGCACGCCCGAGATAACTCCGCTCAAAACTTGTAAAACTTCCAGTGCTTTAGATACTGCTGATATTGGAGCTGGGTCTGTGAGAGCTCTGGGTTTACTGCTCTCGTGGCAATTTGGTTTTATTGAACAGCAGTGGGCGATGGCCATAACAGAGGCTGCTCACTTTGTCCTTGTGGAGCTTTCCAAAACGAAGGATTTGCTTGAGTGTTGGTTGTTTTTTTTTTTTTTATTTTCAATGAAATAGTTCACAGATGAGAAAAATTCAAATGATGTATGGTAAACATTGCATTCCACAGAAAGCATCTTGTGTGATAAGACCATCCTTAGTTTTCATAAGTGGAAGGATTCCAATTCCCTTTCTGGTGTTTGCAATTGAGCTGCTGAGAAGATACTGCTCAAAGATTCTTACCGTGGGAAATAAATTTGAGTAGTTCATTTTCTGGAAGGTCTTGAATAAGTAGCTTTCTTATGCATTCATTCTTTAAAATTACTCCATTTAATACAGTCAGTGCCACTGTTTTATTGTTCCCCTTTTAAATTTATTTTTAGCACCAACATCCAAACAAAGCATTACGACTATAAACCCCCACGGGCTGGTTTGACTTGGAATTAAAAAAATGCAGCGCTAGCAGGGGCAAATGGGAAGATATTTTTAAGTCACACAGATAAATTAGGCAGAAGGAAAACAGGTTGCAATAGATGAGTTTAAATTTAGACCTGGTACTGCAGTTCTCAGGAGCGTTCTGCAGTACATCTCAGCCTGAATGAATACAACGGCAGGGTGGAGTTATCAGAAATCTCCAGGTAAATTAGCAGCTCCATCCACAGCTGATCATGTGCAATACTGCCCACGTTATTCTGCTTGATGAAAACGAAGCCCCATCTAGAAAAAATTACGCTTTTGCAAACTTTTTCTCAAAAAAGCCCCCTACAGCTCCTGATTAAAGATACTGATCTCGGTAAAAGTCCAAGCACTCTTGCCTGTCTCCTGAAAAATTCACCAACACATTAAGGGGCCATCACTGGGAATTTTACATGGGAAAGGAATTAATCTATTAAATATTACAGGGAAAACTTACCTAAGTGTGATATAAAAAATTACTGGAAACTTATTTTGGAACAATAATAGAGGGGGGGAAAGGCTCTTTTTTTTTTTATTTTGAGGAAAAGTGTTTGCTTCCTGAATTATGAATCTGCATTTAGCTTCTGACAAAGTCACAATTACTCTCAAAATCACAGTGAGCAAATATGTGATTCATGTTTTGGGCTTTTTTTGCCACCTTTTATGCACGTAAGCTGACAGCAATATGAATATTTATGCAGTCCATATATGATTGTACAAATTAAGCTCATCCCTTGACAAAAACAGAAATAAAAACAGAATAATGAAACACATTTCCTGTCAACTAGGGCAAATACAAATTGTAACGTCCATGATTAAAGCCAAATTTTGGTCTTACTAACTGATATTGGCCCCTGTATTTGCCTTAAAAACATCAGTTTTTGCAACACAAGCCTTAATGCCTTCATTACAGTCTTTTTTTGTTTTCTCTGCTTCAATCTTTGAACCTTTTCAGAAGAAATTCTGAGGATTTTTTAGCAGTTGAAACAATTGCTTCAAATGTTGTGGATTACAGGAGAACACTTTTACAGGAGAGAACTTTCAACATGGCATTAAACAGGGCTGCAGCTACACAAAAACATCTCTGTGGTTCTCTATCAGTCCATAAAAACCACCAAGCACTCCCAAAATCCCTGGCCAGTATGTTGTTTTTTTTAAGAGTATTGCCAGCATACAGGGTGTCATGTAGAACTCGGTGTCTGACAGTAAAATTTGGAGTTGTGGCTCTAGATGAAAATGGAGAATTAATCAATGAGGATTTAAATAGAACTTTAAAATCCCAAACCAAAGTTGGGAATCCTGTGGAAGGTGGCCTGCAAAAGAAAAGTGCCAGATCTGTAAGGATAGAGGCAAAGCCCACCCAGCCCACATGCAGGCACTGAGACACAGTTATTAAAGGTGCTGAGAGGAATTCAATTTCCAGGCTGGAAGCAGAAATACCAGGCATGAGAGGGGATTTCTGCAGAGACTCGAGTAACTGCTCTGGCTCACAGATATTGATCAGAGCATGCAGATGAAAGGCAAACACAGAGCTGGTCTTACAGGCAAGCCAAAATGTTATTACTGTCACAAAATCAAGACATGTCCCTTTCATCCTTTTTAATTAGGCACTTCAGAAAGTGTGGAGTGTACGGCTCCCCCTAATTTCACCAATAACTGCGAGTAAATTCCCTCTTCAGTTTAAATGCAGGATTAAGCTGGTTGCTGAATCAGCTCACTCCGCCTCTGGAACAGCTCAGACTGCTACAGATTTAGGGACTACTTCTTAGAGATGCAGAGTTAGTCAGAATAAATCCTGTATCACAGTTCCCGCAGTCGCTAGGCCTTTTAGCTTTTGCTTTTAAGGGACACAAGCAATGAATTGCAGTAAGTCAAGCTTCCCGTGCTCTTCTAACATTTATTTTCTTTCTATTACAGTTGTTTGGAAAACAACTGTGGCACAGCAATCTTGCCAGGAAGCCCCAAAAGCCCATCTGGCTTCTGAGAAGCAGATATTGCTGCTTGACTCCAGAGCTAACTGGTCAGACTCACCTTATCCCGGGAATACAGATAATATTACTGTAACAGTGCATTATAGTGCCTATAGTATGGGATCTTTTATATATATATATTTATATATATATGGGGTTTATATGGTGTATTTACTCTAGAGAGCAGGGCTGGGAAATTAGGGATGGAGGCATCGTTTCCTACATGTCCCACCCTGTTCCATATGGAAAGAATTGAACGTGTTCTGGCTTTTCTGGCGTTTATAATATTATATATATATATATATATATATAATTACAGAAGAATCAGGAACTTTCTGGTTACTGCAGACAATTAATGCCCAAATACACAATGTATCTGCCACAAACAGCCTCCCTCAGCAGATTCAGGGACAGGGCCATTTCATTAATCAGTGTTTGCCTGAGGCACAGCACATGAACTTCCCTAAATTGCTGCCAGGGTTCCTCGATCATCCTTTGGCTTCAGAATGAGAATTACTCCACAGTCACCACCCCACTCAGCACAGCCATTCCCACCCTGGGAGATGTGCAGGACACACAGCCCTGGAAGCTGCTATTAAGGATGCAAATTAAATCTCCCAAGACGAGGTGCAAGAAGAGAAAGTGGCTTGTTACTGACAGTAGGTGGTGAAGGAGATGTGGCAAAGGAGCCCAAACCTGCTTGTAAACTATCATTCCTTTAAGGCAGAATTTGACAAGAATTCTAAAAATGCTGTCAGGTAATTAAACAGATGCTACAATTCCTGACTTTAAACGAAGTCAAGACCATTTACCCCTTTGCACGATGAGAATATTAAACAAATATGATCAGAGAGGATTGTATCACACATGAGAAACAAGGGGTTATGTTCTGCATCCTTACCGCAGCTCTATTAAAATCAAAAACCTTGTCCAGCCTAGGAAGGAATATTCAAAGGTTTCAGACCTTTGTCTGCTTATCAAAGGTGCAGCTCTGTGCACTGTGAATCAACAAACCAGCTGCATTAACATCAGCTATTTCAAGCACATCTTAGACTCAGACATGATACCCTTCTCACTTTTAACTTTAATTCAAAAACACATTGATTTTTCTTCTTAAATACATCCCCACACTCTACAGACCCAGAATACTCAGACACAAGAGTGCCGTGGCTGAAGTCTCCCAGAGCTCACATCCAGATCCTGGGGAACCTCAAGTGGGGAACATCTGCTTTCTGTTAGAATCACCTCTTACAGTTCCATATCGTAATCTTCAACAAGTTATACGGCCATTTAATTAAAATTCCATTTTGGAAGATCTAAATTCTTTAAAGTAAAATAGGTGATGTTTAAATAAGCAATCCAGTACGAGTGGAAGGCTGAGACGCCTTGAGGAAGGGCATCAGAAGTCCTAATGGTCACTGCAAAATTTCCAATTCCAACTAGTAAAACAAAGCCACAAATAATTAGGTTAAAAAAAACCAAACCAAAACAAAACCCCCAAACAACAAACAAACATAAAAGAGGGAAAAAATTCCAGATGTTTAAGGCAAAACAACTTTTTCTCTACACATCAGACCAATGTGAGATGGCTTTTGACACCAGCTTTGTCTACTTAAAAAGCCCCTTTCATACCTAACCTGCCAAAACAGCTCTCACTGATGAGTTATGCCACTGGAATGTGGTATTTTGATGTGAGATAAAAAGTCATCCTATTTGAGAACATGTTTGGGAAAATAGCATGAGCAGCACTGAAAAGCAGCTCACTTTGAAAGCTACTACAGTAAGGCAGCTTCATATGGAAAAAAAAGTGCTTTTATTTATTTTTACACATCACCTCCCACAAGTGTTAAGATTGTTCACCTTCTGGCATAGACTAAAAGCTCTTGCTGAGTTCACAGACATCAAAGACTTACTGGATTCCACCACATGGCTTAGCTCTTGCACAGAATTATTTTATAATAGTGCAGAAACGCTACTAAGAAGTGACCATACTTTATGCAGCTGAGAGATTTACTGAGGTGTTTTCAGATTTTCTAGTGCTGTATAATATAATTCCAGAATATAAATAACGGTAACAGCTTCTAGAGGTTAGCCTGAATTAAAAATTTTCAGAATACTGCACTGGTGTTATCAGAATCACTGCACACCACCTCTGACGCCTACAGGAGCAGCTGATGTTATCCCCACTTTTTGCCCCTCGGGATCGTTTGTGATCCTTCAGGCCACAACACTGAGGACAGATTTGGCTCCAGCACTCGCCCACACCAGAGCAGGGATTTATCACAGGCTCTTTTTACACAGCTCAGGCCTAATGCAAGTCACTGCTCCAGCCTAAGAGGGATAACTTGGCAACCTCAAGATCTGCACTTTTCCTATTCAAAATCTATTTCACCGATGGACATCGAACCGCACTGCGAGACAGATTGGATGTTTATTTCTAGAAGTGAATATACAGGGTAAGTTCAGGAGGAAGGACAGAAGAGAAAGGGAGGGGGGAAAGAGCATCAATAATTTAGTGTTGTCTTTGTTAATTTAATAACTCACTGAGGTATTCTATTAAAGTGTCATGTACTAAAAGCACCTCTTCAAAAGGGATGCCAAATTCTCTTCAGTGTCAAGGAAGTTTAAGCCTCCAAAACAAACAGATACCTTTGTCTAAGAGCATTTAGCTACTTTGTATTCCTGCCTGCTAATGTCTCATGTGAATTGTTTTTAGTGGTAAAATTTTGTCTATAATGTGCAAGCATTGCAGCACTTTGGAGTAATGAAACCCAATGGACCCTTCATCCTTATTCTGTTTATGTTATATAATTATAAACTCATTATTTTTATATAAAATGCTATTCTAATCTAAAAAAGGATGCTACAAGATACAGCAAATCAATCTGTCAACCCTGCAAACCAAACATAAATCTGTCAACCCCACGCTGATGACAATTGTTGTTTGGAATGGAAAACAGATATGACTTATGTTCATAAATAGCAAAACTCAAAAATTAAGGTGAACATTAAGCTGAGCTGTTTTCCTGCCTCTTTTTCATCCTCGCTAGCAATAAACGTTCTGATACCTGAGCCCTGCTTGCTTCCACCTGTGCAGCATCGCTGTGTGCACTGTGCATGATCTCGGCACAACCACTGAGCCACCTTCTCGCCACTCCTGGTAATTCTTCACATCACAGTCCTGAGCATGGAACTCATATTTTAAAAGCCCTGATTGCTGCCCGCCCTTATGCTGGCATTAGCATCTGTCTTTGAAACCCCATTACTGTGTATGTACTCAAATTATTTTTTCAAAAGTGAATTATTGTCACTTTTATTTTCATTGCTCCTTATAGGCATGTCCTGTGGTATTTTGGCTAAATCAGTCAACAAAATTCTGAGGACTGTGTTTAGTCTCTCCCATCTCTCCTCACCACAGTCCCTATCAGCTTACCATCACTGGGGTTTGTTATCAGCTGTGCCAGAAGAATGACTAAGTCACCACCACAGCCATTCCTGTGGTGGTTAAGCATCAGGAAGAGAATCCCAGTGTGCTCTAGGTTTGTACTGCACTGAAAAAAAAAGAGGTAAAGAGCAGAATAAGCCTCCATGGCAGCACAACCATCAGCGGTACAAGACCTACGAGCACTAGGAAATCTATTTTCAAAGCAGCAGGAATCCCACATGAGAAATCCTTACTCGTTCATGCAAGAAAACATTTTTGTTGTAAACTTTCAGGAAACAGAAAGCTGCTTGCGAGGAAGGAATGGTTTGTCTAGGAACAAATTGTATGTGCAAGATGACAACACAGAAGTGTGGAGCTGGAAGGGACGCATGCAGCATTGCTGTAATCAACACTGATTGTTAATTTTTTTTTGACACTAAGTTTTGTGAGACAAGACCATATCCTGCTACAAGTATATTGTGCTTACTCCCTTGAGCCAAGATCATATTTTAGCCAGCAGTGTAATTCTTCTGTCTAAACCTGCTGTCAAAGCACACTGAGAGACAAGTCTCAATATGGAAAAGGATGCAGTCAGCCAATAAATTATTCCTCTATATTACTACTCTTTTTTATCTTAAAGCTTCTCTCTTGCAAGAACTTTAAGCAGTTTATTTTTATGATGTTTTATTTGTTCTGCAGAGTGCTGCTGCCGAGTGGTGTCTCCACTTCAGTTAATGCAGAGTAATCCTGTTATACAATACAAGCCTGTATTCTCCAGAGTTTCAAAGTAACAGCTTTTCTGTTCAGACTCCAGAAGATTGTGTGTTTTCTCTGCTGCTCTTCACGCTTCCAGCTGCTCTGACAATGATGGTATTTACAGCTGGGGGAAAATGGTTAATAAAATTAAAAGTATCTTCTAGACAAGAATTCAGGCAGTGACATGCCACCACCTTGGTCTCTCTCTGACGTTTTACAGCCATCCTGGAATAAGTCCTGGGTGAAGGCAAACTGCACATTTCCAGTCCCACCTGGCTTCCATGTCCAATCTTTATAGTGCACATCTAATTCCGGTTTAAGGCAGGGTGTGACTGAAGTGCAGGAAAGGACAGATATGATCAGAAGGAACTGCCTCACCTCTCACAGCCTAATTACTCACATCTCCATTTTTACACCATGTCCTCAGGTCCCTTTGACAACAGCTGCACTTAGTGCAAGCACACAGCAGCACTGCAATGGTAAGATCAGTGTTGTGCTGCCTGTGCCGTGCAGAACTCTGTCCTGAGGACTGGGAAAGAATGTGTGCGGGACATTAAGCAACATTAGAGTTTTTAACCCCAGACAAAGAGAACTCATGTTGTGGTAAGGGCACAGGATGCACACAGATGGCACTGCCTGCTGAAGGCTCTGTTTTAAACAGGCCCATCTAGCAGAGGGTCCAAGATTTGAAAGAAATATTAAAACTATGAAGATACAAGATAAAGCCTTGCCTGCCCATAGGCAAACCCAGCAGGTAGGAGAGACCTCAGGCTTAGGAAAACATCCCCAGACTTTCCCAGGTAAATGTTACTCAGCCATAAATATCATTTGTCAACAACTGTCCTGTTCCCACTGTCCCGTTAACAACAAAAGGGTCCAGTTTATATCCCAGCCATTTTTTAGGTCAGTTTATGTTTTCTGTGTTCTCAGCACAGCTTAGCACTCAAGAAGATTTCTGAACAAGCCCAGTCAGTCTCTGGAGAATGCTTACTTCAGTAGTTTCAAATCTTAAAAAAGTGTAACTTAAACTGACTTCCCAGCTGACGTTGTGGTACCTTCCAAAGGGTCTTTTTCTTCGAGCTTGTTTTTGGCTGTAATCAGCATCCTGGCAGTAATCTTATCACTGTCAATCAGGATGGAAATATTAACTGGGGAAAAACACGTCTATTTAGGCATCCTTAGTTTCATCAGCTCTCTAGAGTTTAATTATGAATAATTTTAACGTACAGGCAGAGATTTAGGAACTGTGTGAATAATACATACAGATAACAAAAGAAAAGACAGAATCAATAGTTGACTAAATGACAAGGGTCAGACGAATATTTTGGGGAAAAAAGGAAGATTTACTAAGTCTTACTCTTCAATGATCACTTCTGAATAAATTCATACTATCACTAAAAGTAGCATAATTTATTTAGCATAAATGGGTGGAAAGGTAAGAGTCATAAACCAGCTTTTAACTGACAGCTCATCAACTGAAGATGCTAATGTATTTTGGAAAAGGATTTAAGAAGAAAAAAATAATGTTAAGGTTGAATAAATATTTGTAGATATGATGCTACACCCTCAGGAGTCCTGTTTACATATTGAGGCATATTTTGTCAGTAGAGAAAAGAATATTAAATAAATATATCCCTGTTTTTCCATTACGCACAATATAATTTTGCAGGAAGGGAATGCAGGAGCCAGTGGCCACCATTCCCCACTCCTGTCCCACACAGAGATTCCAGACTGGATTAAAATATTGGAAGGAACACTTGAGTTAACAAAGCACACTCACAGAACTGAGGTGGTATTTTACTGCAGTGAAGACCATTGATGCACGTGGAGGGAACCTGGGACTGTGGAAGGTGTCCCTGCCCATGGCAGGGGTTGGAACTGGATGAGCTTTAAGGTCCCTTCCAACCCAATTCCATATTTCTGTGTTCCCAGCCCACTGTATTGACTGGGTCAAGGATTTAGAGAACAGAATAGAAAAATATGGTGAATGTTTTTCTAAGACTGCAGCATTAATCGCTAAGAACTCAGCAAAGCGACATAAATCAGATGTGAAATTACATATTAGGTTTTCAAGCAAAGCTCCAGCAGAAAGTTTAAGGTTTGGCTTCCCTCCCCTGAGAACCCAGGATCACCTTCAGATCTTCCTCAAAGTCCCTCTTGTGATGGCAACACCTCTTTCCATCCAACACTTTGCTTTTCAGAGCACAAGGCATGGGAAAGGTGTCTCCCTTTGACTTCTTCTTTGGTGTCTGCATTTTCCTTGTCACCATTTACCGACACAAATAAAATCTCTGTGAAACACCACTCTGCTCTCTGCACTGCCCAGCCTCCTTCTAGCTCTTCACAGAATTATTGACCTTAAAAAATCAGATTTTTAGCTGGGTCAAAAACCCCAAAAGATGGAGGAATATTTTCTTTCCAATGGTTTCTGATGATGCCAACAAGAAGCAACACCTACAGCATAGACAACTTTCAATATTCAATGTTCGGATTTAAAGATCTGATAACTTTTTTCTGGGCTATTTTTGTGCAAAAGAGAACCAGATGAAAGCATAGTTAACAAACTCCTGGGTCAGAGATTTCTAGTCCTTTCTCACTCTGAATTAGGTGAGGCTCACAGGAAGGCAGTTTGCAGAAAGAACCGATTCTGAAAAAGCTTTCATCAGCTGCACTGGGAAAAGATGTTTGAATATCAAAAAAACATTTTTCTCCATCTCCACAGCACCAGCTAACTCTCTAATCTTAAATCTTTAAAATAAAACATCCAAGGAATGGGAGGACATGCAGTTTGCAGGTAATGATATTTGGAGTGTACGTCTGAGATGGAGCAGGTTAGTGAAGCATGAACCCACCAAGCATTCAAACTGAGACGGATGAAAAATTAGTTTGCATATTTTATATTACCGACGTATTTGAAATACCAAGGACGTAATGCTGATCTTACAAGCGCTGACAGGATTTTCTGTGCAAGGCAAGTTCTCCTCACTTGTTTGTGCAGTGCAAGATTCTGGACTTCCAGTACAGAACGTCACCTCTGGCACTGAGAAATGTGATGTCATAACAACCGTGATGAACCAACTCCAACCTTCTTACCTTTCACGGTCATTAGAAGCCTAAAAGGTGCCAAGACCCACAAGCCCTCTCAAAGTAATGTCTTTAAACTGTGCATGTGGATTGTTTGAGAATTGTAGTTCCAGTCTATTAATTGTCAACTGTTGTGTTTGTTCTTTGGCCTACAGAAAATTAGTAACAAAGATTTACTGCAAGGTTTTCCACTTTGGATTTCCCATTTGATTGTTATGATTCTATAAATAAATAGTGAAAAAAATACCGTTATGCCAGAAAATGCTATAAAAAAGACAAAAAATGTGTTTCTCCCAATCTTAAAGAGATAGTCAAGTTTTATATGGCTATAAGTGGAATTACATCATAAAATGTGAGAATCCATTCCTAAGTGTAAAAGCTGAAAGCCAAAAAACTGTTCTAACAGTCCCATATCTAGCAAAGAAATGGGCAGAAAAATTGTGAAACTCAGCAGCTGACCTATCTCTACTTGAAAATAATTTCAACCTTTTAATAAAGCAAAGGTGCCCATCAGTGTGTCAGACTGTGGTCAATATTACCAAAATACAGACTGCATTGCATCCATTTGAATGAACCAAATTCAGTCCCCTGCCATTTGATCAATACTGTCAGGAGACTGACCCAGTTCTAGCTCAGTGGAAACACTGGATTCCTCTAAAAAAATTATTTTCCTTTTCTTTTTCTTTGAGTAGCCAAGGAAAAACTAGTTAAGAATCTATATGTGGAATTTCTTTTTGTTCTATCCCATAAATTCAATTATAATTCTCAAGACTGTTTTATTAATAACATTCAGCTTCTTTAGCCAGGCTTCCAAAACAAATTAAGTTAATTCTTTTTACCACAAGACTTCTACATTGTCTCCTCTATCAGAAGAAATTTAATGCAGATCCATAAAGCTGGCTGGATCCTAAGCTGCTCTCAAAGCTCCCAACACTGCGAAGAATTGTGTTCCTGCAGCTCCACTGAGTCCAGTAAAGACAGAAGAGCTTGCAAACTCATCTACAAATCCCTTCTCTTTGCTTATCCCTGAAATTGTTCAGTGTTTCCCAGCTCCAAATGGCAGACAAACATAATCCAGTCCCTCCAGGAGAAAAGCAAATCTTTACAATTTGCTCAGTTTAAGAAATCTTCGATATCAATAAGTATAATACTGAGATTTACCACATCATCAAGTTCCAGCAACAATTTCATTTCCATCCATTTATTCCTTCTAGAAGTTCTAGTACAGCAAATGCTACATAATCTTTTTAGACTCAAGTTTCAACTCCTGCAAAGTTTGAAGAACTGTTTTACCACTAATTACCATTATATCTGTGTGGCAAATGGATTTTTAAAGCTTACTTCAGTCACAGACAGGGAGATACAAAAACATGGTTGCAGGAAAAGATATTTGTGCTAATTCGAAGAGAACTGTTGTGTCACATCACCTTTAGCTCCAAACCCAGGCACTGCCATAAACTTCTGCTCTGCCACTAAAGCTGAAAATGGGAAATGCTACGCAGGCTCCAGACACATCCCCAAACACATAAAAACTGTCAGAAATCCCCCTGCATTCTGCACGGTCCTTTCTGTACCTGAGATGGGAAAGGACACGCTAGGGTAGGGGAGTTTCATTATTAGACTTCCTCTGACAATGCTAAAGGGTGATGGAAGATACTTAGGGTGCTTTTCTAGTGGTAGCATATGACAAGAGACCTCTCAGGTGGTCATAGGAACCTCTACCAATGGATGCAAAATCACAAAGGTAACACATTTTTGCCCATTATTATATTTACTTCAAACTTTAAGAAACTGATAGAACCACAGACATTCCTACGTATGTGCAGTCACCGGATCATTTTGTTCCAAACTCTTTTCAGCTCCTGATTGTCTCAGTGCTGGAATAATTTCAGCTGCTTCTGTTCACCTTCCTGACCCTTTTGGGCTGCCAGTGTCTAATTTTTGACTGCTCTAATTTCTGTTTGTCCAACACTTACATTTTCATCCCTGTTTGATGAAAGACGACTGTAGCTCAGGCTGTACAGAGAACAGAGGACAAAAGAAAATTCACTCAAGTAGGAAAGAAGAGTCAAAGCCTGGGTAGCAGGTTAAAAGGGCATAATCAGCTGCATAAGCAGGGAACTAACAGAGCCTCAGCTCAGCTCAGCTCCCGGCTGAGCTCCCAGGGGGGCACTCAAATGTCTAAAAAGGGCTGGAGCTTTTCTCACACTGGATGCATTACTGGGTCTCCCGTCCATCCAGCTTCACATTATCATCAAAACTTCTTAGGATTCAAGACATCTCTTCCTCTTGTCAACTTCTGTTGGAATCAGCCATGAGCTTCCAGAGGGACTCTGAAGGTCAGGAGTGGGCAGAGTCAGAGAGACAGGAAGGTGTGGGACAGGGTGGAACCAAAGGGAGGTGACAGACAGCAAGAGGGGAAGTGGGAAGTTGAGGGCTTTTTAAATTGTTATTTCACCTCAATGTTCTTTTGATTGTAAAATCATTCATTCTTTCAGTTTGAAAAATAAATCAGTTTACTTAAGTTTCCAGTTCCAAGTTTTGGAGAGAAAAGAGTTTCTTCTTATTTACCTTTCTGAGTACTTTTCTTACCTTTTACCCTTCTGCTCAATATATGTTTTCATTCTATGCTTAATTTGCAATTCAGTACACTGCTTACTACCCCTTGTACTGATCTTTCAAATTATTTAAGAAAGTAATTAGATACATTATAATGTCTGGTTGGAATGTGGTGCTTTTCAGTGCTGCTTTATTCCCTACATATCCATCCATAGCTGCAAGTTCAAGTTAAAACCTTTTCCAGTATTATCTGCAGGAGAACCCCACATCATTAACTCATTTCTTACAGTTTATCAAACTGTCGACATGTGGACATCATTTTGGTCATTCACAGCCTTGACTGAGAGTAAGTGAATGACAAGAAGTGAGACACCCTCTGAATCTCTGCTTCTGAAGCCAGTGAGCCATCAAACATCTTTCATGGCCCCTCCAGTCTCCCTAACTAAATTCCATTAAGGTAATACTGCTGCTGCCTGATTAATTCATTTTCCTATCATTTCCCACTGTAGTGTACCACTCTTGCTTTATTCCACCATCTGAATATTTCAATTTTACATATTTTGCTTCCCTACTGAGTTGCTTCTATAATTTCCCCATCTCTTTTGCTGTACATTGCTTTCATGTTTCCTCCTGCTTCTCCAGATCTCAGTCTTTTGAATTGTTTCAGTCCCCTCTGCACACGTTCCACTTTTATACTGTGGGATGCTCCCCTTACCCCCCTGCATCTCTCCATTCCAGGAGATCATGGGCTGACCTGGGGCATGAGCAGCAAAACTAGCAGGAGAAAAGTGAGTGTTCAATGTACCAGGTAACACAGACAACTGAGGGGCTCTGGCACACCTGGGGGAGAGGAACTCACTAAAAAATCGTGGCCAACAGTGCAATCCCTTTGTCATCACACACAGCACCTCTCACATGGCTGATGGTAATTCACATTGTTGGACAGGTTCAGAACAGAGCAGGCTCTGTTTACCTCAGAGACATCAGCCCGGCCACACCTGCCGCTGGCCAGAGCTGGGAACTCAGAGCCATTAGAGGCAATACAATCATAAACCCCACGAAAACTGGCCACAAATAAATAGCAGGCATAGCAACCCGTCTCTGAAGAGGAAACTGGTGACAGCTCCCTGTGCTGCCATTCGCTTTCAAAGTCACAAAAACCCTTTTGAACCTCTTGTATTCCCCTGACTAATGCCATCATTATTTCAACACTGGCTGTTCAGAGTGAAACAGGTGCTATCTTGTCAAACGAGCCTCTCAGCTTTCATCATCCCGGAGTTCTTCACTGTGTATTGTTAAGCTGACAAGGTTTTGGGTTGCCTGGATACCAGGTCATGCTGATATAACTGCTAGTGATCTCTGCATAACCAAACTTTGTTGGTGAGGAGCAGGTGAGGGGAGGAACAGAGTGGAAAAGAATTGTTTTATTCCCATGTCATCCTCCCAGCAAAAGAAGTTCCATGAGTGTATCTCAGAGGGCCGTGGAGAGAGGGCTGGTGGAATGCTTCCAGCACCTGATTAAAATGATTCACTCCGTAATAAGCCAGCATTTCTAGTCTCATTTCTAAAAGCTTTTCTTCCTCACTACTTACAACAGTCTGCTAGATTCGCAAATAGAAGGGAGAGATTAATCTGTGCTAAATTACTTGATGCAGGTTTAAAATTATTCTGGCAGAAAAGTAGAACAAAGTTTGCCCAAGGAAGCAAAGAATGGAGCATCCACCCCCCTCCTCCAGCTCAGAATGCAGTGATGAAAATACCCCAGGAGCTGCAGCACCATCCAAGTCACAGAAACACTTAAACTCTGTGGAATCAAATTTTTGTTCTGAGTTTTCTTTCTCTCTCTCTCTCTCAGGACAGATGGCTCTCAGAAATAAATGTTTTTCAGCCACATGCTTGCCTAAATTTTCCCAGGAAATTCTTCTGTAAACATGATGCTTGCAGAAAGATTGTTATAGGAGAGGGTTTGTTTTATGTAAACTGGTTTTTGCTTTTCGTAGCAGTGAAGTTTTATTTACAAGAGATCATTTTCCACGGAGATGCTGGAGGTTCATCTTGTTCTTGTCCTGGGACAAGAAGGTTTTTGACAGTATTGCCTTAGACAGAAAAGAGCCCAACCTCACCTGCAATTTCCTGCACAAAATCTATGACTGAATTCCTTAAAACAACTGAGTTTTTTAAAATGGTTCAGACTTTGAAGACACAAGTTGTAAAACTCCAAACTTCTGAAGCCATAAACAAAGCAGGAAATCCATCTTCATCAATGGCAGTTGTTCTCCTGTAGCCAAATGAAAAGGATTTGCCTAAATAATACGCTTTGGCAGCTTACTCAGGCTTATCAATTGAAATATTGAAGTTGATTGAAATGCTCCTCAAGCCTTTAATGTTTTAAGCTAATGTTATATGAAAGCCATCATCTATCACATGCAAGTTTAGAACCAGGCAGGCTTAGCCAAGTAACAAGTTTTCCTTGGATGATGTCCTGGTGATTTTGGGCAGGCAAGGTTTAAAGAAGTAATGAAAAGGTTTAAAGAAGTCTCTTTCAAATGGGGAGAAAGATGTCTAGCCATGCATGTAGTTCATCTAGTCTGTTAATTAATAGGAGTCTTCTCAGTACCTTCAAGACAGTTATTATTAAATACAGCAATTAAAAATTATGAAGAAATGCTCCTGACCACAACTGGTAAAAAAAAGAGACGCTAAATGGGTGGTTTTAATTTCCAGCCAAGCAAACAAAACTTCATTCAGGCTCTGGGTATCATAAGAAAAATAAAATTAAAACAGATACAAAGAGCAGGCCTGTAGGACAGGGGAGGGAGGAAATGAAGGGACAGAAAAGAAGAAAGAACCCGGTGTGTGGTGGAAAGGACAAACTGAAAATGAAATGACACAACAAATTAGATCAAAAAAGATGTGATTTAACATGAATTAATAGAAAGAAATCACAAGGAAGTTGGTGGGTTATTTCACAAATCTCAAACCATATTGAATGGATCTCTGTTTAAAAGGCAAGAACTTTGTTCTTACGGCTTCAACAAAACCTTGCATCGCTGTCATTCAGAAAGAGAAGCCAAAATAGAGACATCTGAGTCAGAGTTCACGTGTGAGCGTATCCCACATCTGACGGAAGGAGTTCATTTGACCTCCTCCTCCCATCCCCGCTCTACAGCTGGAAAACTAAAAGCCTACGCAGGGAAAGCAGTGATGATGCAACTTTACAGTGCAGCAGAACATGTTTTCAGAACTGAAATTAAATGGGGGGAAAAAAAGATGTGAGGAAATGTAACATCAAGTGACTTCCTACCCAAAGCCTTTCGAACTTCTTGAACATGAACCCGTGGCTCCAAAGCAGAGCCATAAAATTCCCCCAGCCCCTGATGGGCAATGCTAATAGGCATGCAACTTGCAACACTTTTAAACATGTATTTTTAATTTAATCCATTACAACCACAAAGGAATAATGTATTAAAGTGATAAGTCTGTACATTCAGTAAATAAATATCAAAGTGAGAGTCATGAAAGCTTTAGGAAAAAAAACATACAGTCAGAAAAGAAAAAAAAAAAGAAAGAAAATTAAAGCCCTTGAAGGAATACATCACAGAAAAAAATAAATTGATCTACTAAATTAATTAAGTAAATTGATTGTAAAAATTTACTACCCTATGCAGTATAGAATAAATCTCAAGGGAGGTAAGTTAGCAGAATCAATTTGAGCCTTTCAACCATGAGAAACTTGTAAAGCACCTCATAAACCCTCTCAATAATACCATAGAAGAAAAATAAAAACTTTCCATACATGCTCAATACCTCAAGCAATAATCTACAAAGTACCATCCTGCACTGCATTTTGCTACATGTTCCGAGCCTGTCCATTTTTATTTAACCCAAAATAAAATATGTGGTTCCTCCAAAGCATATTTATTTAATTATGCTCTCAGGATATGAAAATTTTAAAATAAAAAGGATCTGCTTGTTCTCCTTCTTTCGGTTGACTTGTTGAGCCCTTTATTCATTAGATATAAATAAAATAATAACTTCAGAACTCAGCACTTTCGGGAAGCGAGCGCCTTTCTAAATTTCCTACCCCAAGCTTCTGACAGAAGAACTGCCTATGAATAATAACCAATTCCTCTTAATCAGAGAGCCATGAATCACAGAATCAGCTATTTCTAGAGCAATCACAAGAGATCATCTGGATAAATCCTCCAGTTTAGGGCCTGACAGCAATACCTGGGTTATCGCAAAGAGAAATTTGTCTTATACTTACAAAAACTGCCTGTAAAGGCCTTGTCAAAAGCTCTTCCCACAGCAAAGTATCAGTACCCATTATTTCTGCTGGTTAGAAAAGCTTGCCTAACCTAAACCTACCTTACAATAAATTATGCTCATTTATTTTCTTGTTCTATCTCCTTTCCCCACCAGCTATACAGAAGAACTGAACATCATCCACTTAATAATCTAATACGTGCTAGAAAATGTTATCATGTTCCCTCCTAATCTTCTAAAACTAAACAAATCCCATTCCTTCATCTTTTCATCATTTGCCAGTTCTTCTGGGAGAATTGCGCGCTGCACACTGACAGTGTCTCACAGCTTTGAGGAGATTTGATCTTTTTCCAGTTAACCCAGGAACAGACACAAGGAAATAATTTCTAAATTCATAAAGAACCGGTTGTGATCATGAAAAGCACTTCAGTCAGTGCTTCTAACTGATATGCTAATTAACAGAGATAACCACTCTTAATCAAACTAATTACACTGCAGATTAAAGGTATTTGGAATTTAACACAGCTTCCCCTACGTATCTACATTACATTATGGTGACCTTAAGCAGCAACCTGGAATAAATACGTTAATATGTTTCTTTAAAGAATCCTTAACACATAATTTAACCACAGAACGTAAAAGGCAAGCGATGAATAAGAAGACATAATGGTTGTTATGATTTCTGCTCTTGTTTCAGCTGTGGGGGGTTTTACATGAGGCCACCTGACAACGGTCTGAGGTGCAAAATGATAAAACAATGGCCTATAAAATATTCTCTGCACCCATATTTTTCCTTCTGCATTGTTTAGTTTGCTTTTGCACTCCCACAATAACAAATGCCACGGCAGGATCACAGTGTCATCCATGCCAAGAGGTTTCCATGGTATAGAAAAGTAAGAACATTAAACTGTTAAATATCTGTAGAAGCTGGAAGGAAAACAATGCAGTAATTTTATTTTAATTGCTACCCGCACATTGCCTTGTAAGGTCAATTTGAGATGCATTTATTTAAACTAATTAACCAACATACTTGTAAACATGGTATTTGTTCTTCTTCTGCAGAGAATAAGAGCTGAGAGTGATAAGGCAAGTACAGCTTCTCTGCACTACATAAATTAATACCCACACATGGACATGCATGGCAGAAAAACTACAGGAGAAAGGAATGGTGGAGGAATCCCTTCTGTATATTGTATTGTACAGCAGGAACTGAGGTAAAAACACTGAACATTTCTCAGTATTCCTGATACAACCCTGGTATCAGCCATGAAATGAGGAAAAAAAAGTTGATTTCAGATGGAACTGAATAATGCAGCCACTGGCACGGTCACCTTTAAGCTGATTGTTCATGTACCTAGACTAGGAGATACACCTTGTCTTCCAAGAGCAAGTTTAGTATCTTTAGGCCACATCAGAAGTTATATTTAACACACTGTAAACTGTGCCCTCTTAGATGCCCTCTAAGTCCTTAGGGATCTCTCACCCTGTTCCTTGTGAAATGTGCACTAACATGAAATGGTTGTAACACAGGACATGCCCATGTGAAGAGGCAAATTAAATGCCTGATTAAAGAAGTTAGTACCCTCACTGTTTGTTCTCATACTCTTCTTTAATTAGCTTCTTAATTGCTCACTTGTTCGAGCAGCTTGGTAACAGAACACATCTGCACCAGCTGTAGCAGGAGCTTTTAGCTGTATGGATACATGCAGACACTTGGATTTAGATTTCTTGACCTGTTTTAGATTGATTTCCCCTCAAGATGTGAGTCCCTTGCCAAAATCCAGGCGCCTGGCACCAGGAGAGGTGATTGGGATGATGATAATAGTTGGGCACACACGGCACAAGGCACAATGCAGAGCTGTGTCCTGCTGGAGCTGCAACTGGGGGAAGAGATAAAACGTGGATTGTCTAAAACAGCACCAGACCATAACCTGAGTCACTGTCAGCATCCACAACAACCAGAGAAGCTGGAGATTAATGGCAAGACACACAAAGTGGGGAAGATCTGATGGCTGCTTGGATGATGCTCTTGTAGGTGTCAGACAGGTTCACCCAGGCTCTCAACCACCAGTGCAGCAAGTCCAGTGCAACCACGCCCAGAAAAGATTGCACTAAGGGCAGGGAATGGCATTAGACTGTCCTAATTTCTAAATTTTATCCTTTGATTCAGTTTTTCCTGTACATACATTCTAGATATGCTTATTGGGTCCTTAGAACAAGTAGCAGAATAAATCCAACCCCTATTTCCATGTAAACATTCTTTTAACAGGCAGGTGAATTTTTGAAGTCTATCTCAAAGCATCAATTGAATTTTCTGCCAGCTCAGAGAGTGTTTTTATTCTGTCCTTTCACTTGCTTAAAAAGGCCTCTGGCTTGAAAATCCCTGTGAGCCAAGTAATCTGTTCAGAGCTACTTTCTAAGAAAAGTAAGAATTTACTGCCATTTTTTCTTGCTGATCTTGATAGGATATCAAAGTGAGAACTGAGTTTCTAAGAGAAAGCTGAAACACACACAAATAAGCCAGAGTTAAAATGCAGCTGAACAGCTACAGACAGTAAAAAGAAGGTGCAAAATATCACATGGTAGACACACTCCTGTAGTCAGGAGTTTCTTGTTTTGTTTTAACCTACTGAAAGTGAACATAAGCCTCAATCCTAAGTGACCCTGACCCTGTTATGAGTTTTGTCAGTGCAGTCAGTGTTTGCTCTCTTCTGTTTAATGGGAATCTGGGCAGGACGCTGAATTCTGATCTCTCTTCCTCCGAGGAATCGTGTTTACCTGGAAAAATTACTCCAAAAGTCACATGTAAATTTTGGTGTAACAAACATTTCCTAAAAGCAACAAATAAGGACATTCCTATTTTAAGAGATAATTACTCTGGCCACCTGTCCTGTCTGCACTCCAGTCCTGAGTACTGGAGGATCAGGAACAGTAAAGAGGAGATTTCCTTGGACACTTTGGTTGACTAAACACCAATCCATCACTTCAGTAAATTTAGGTCTTGCTGATTCTGCTATTGATGTCTGCATGTCACTACTATAAAACACTAACTACTATAATGTGCTAACTACCATAATATATTAACTACTGTAATATATTGACCTTTTTGTTGATAAGAAGTTCCATGTGCAGGAAATAATATTCCATTCTCTGACATCATTTCTGATGACTTGCTCTGTTGCCCTTTAGTAAACCACAGCAACTCTATGAACACTGGTTTTTTCTATTAACCTGATTAATAAAGGGTTCAACACAAAAAACTCCTAAACTCCCTCAACTTCTAGACTGAGTTAAAAGCATTCAACAGCTTGTAGGAGTAGCCAACAATGAACTGCCAACAGATAAAGGTTTGTAAGTGCTCTACAACTGCTTCAAGCTAGGAAGCATTAACCTTAAAACTGGACTGGAACTGAAGTACCAAAAAAACCAAAAGAAGGAAAAACCAAAATGCTCCTACAAGATGCAACAGCTTGCAAAGGAAGCTGCTGATAAACACAGGCTCATCAACAGCCTCATCAAATGCCACTCTACTGAAAAACTCGTTTTGTTTTTTTTTTTCCCTTATTCTGAATGACAATGAGTTTGTGATGAAAAAATTACCATCCTTTCCCATAGGTTATGAATGTCATTGAAGGAACACTAATGCCAAAAATCTGCTTTAATTACTGCATCTGATCATGGTTAATTTAACCAATTTTAGAAGTCAAAAAAAAAAGTCATGAAGTGTCTGTGTTTTTTCACATCAGCAAAAGCGCTCAAGTTCTACTCTGAGCTTACCAGCAGTATCTTCTGAAGAATATCTGTACTGAATCACCCCAAGAGAAGTGGCATTTCACACATTTCTGGCCACAACATTAATGCCAGTGCCTGCCCAGCTGCACTTCTTGCCTCTGTGAGCTGGTGATGCCCAACGTGAACAGGGGCTAAAGGCAGAAATGAACAACTGGTATCATTTACCACTGTGGTTTTGGGGTACTGTTTAATGGGAGCTGTACTCTGAACCATCTTCTTCTTCTCAGAAAGCACCTCATTTGTGAATAGTGCTCGAGACACAGCACCTGTTCAGGGTCACTGCAGCCCTACACCAGATCAGTCATTTTCCTGTCAGATATCACAGCCTCTTGATAATAATCATCCAGTACAGGTTACCAGCACTACCTGATTCACACACATCCTCATTCTCCCTAAAGTCCACATCTGGGCTCACTCCTTAACCTGCCTGCAACCCTTCCAGCCCACCCCTCCTCCTCCTGAGCCTCTATAATACATACTTAGAAACATTTCTTAGTACTGATATTTTATCTTCATGATCTTTTATTTACATCAGCTAAAGACACAGTGTTCAAGTGATATTTATATTCTTGTGATTTCTATCATCTCATTGTAGATGACAAGTTGATTGCAAGATGTGAAATTCATCTACATAAAACCCTTTGTGAAGATGCACAGGAAGGTGAATCTCAGTTACAAAGCAAATTAAAGCGTACTGCATTTGAGCACAATGAGCGAACATGTCAGAACATGCAAAGGAAAAAGGAGACCTGTCATCATGACAACTGTAAGCTTCAAAGGTGCTGCTTTGCATTCCATCACTTTCACCATCAGAAAATTAATATCACAGGATCCTAGAATCATTGAGGCTGGAAAAGCCCTCTAAGATCATCAAGCCCAACACATTAACCCAGCACTGCCAAGGCCAGCACTGAACCACGTCCCCACGTGCCACACCTGATGTCTTTTAAATCCCTCCAGGGATGGGGACTCCACTGCCTGTTCCAATGCCTGGCAACCCTTTTGGTGAAGGAATTCTTCCTAATATCCAACCTAAACCTCCCATGGTGCACCTTGAGACCATTTCCTCTTGTCCTGTCCCTTGTTTCCTGAGAGCAGAGCCCAGCATCCCCCCAGCTGCACCCTCCTGTCAGGGAGCTGTGGAGAGCCAGAAGGTTTCCCCTGAGCCTCCTTTTCTCCAGGCTGAGCCCCCCTAGCTCCCTCAGCTGCTCCTGGTGCTCCAGACCCTTCCCCAGCTCTGTTCCTTTCTCTGGACACACTCCAGCCCCTCAGTGTCCTTCCTGGAGTGAGGGGTGCTGCCCATGGGTCTCCATCCCCACCTGCCCCGAGACAGGAGACCCAAGGAGCTCCTCAGCCCAGCCTCCCCCCAACTCTGCTGCCCCTAGGCTCATCTCTAGGGAGCCTGATTTTATCCCTACCCCGCTTCAAATCCAGTGCAATATGAGGGAAGAAATTCTCCGAATAGGAAGTGCTTTGAGGAGCAGGGAGATTGTGCCAAACTGACCTCTAAAATTACAGAAACTGGCTGCCTTCATTTCAATTATGGCTTATGTGCACCCTGTAACACCCTGTGAAACCATTTACGTGTTGGCCTATTTCAGAACTCAATATATTTGACCCCATTAAATAGGGATTCTGTTCTCCAAACCTATGAAATAGTGTTCATAAACATACCCATTAGAAAACCAGGAGCAACCTGTTTAGCTGGGAACAGCTTTCCAGAAATGCTGATCCAGCTACCAGTATTTTTCTCATCTTTATTGATACACTTATTATTTCTATATGACTTCATCCATCTATGATGCTGGGTTTTGTAATTGCTGGTGGCTGTAATTCCCCATCATTATCTTTCTCAAATTATGTGGAGTTATTGTGTTTATTTTAAACCATCTCTGGTTATGCAGATCTAAAAAATGTCATTTCATGCATCGCCATATTTGCATCGTCACCCTGATCCTTCCATGTTTACAGTTCCACTTTCAATGGGACAGTTCCCAAATCTCTCAGCATACAGACAGATGATGAGAAGTGTCAAATTACTGCAGTTTAGAGAATCTCCACGAGTCACCTGAGCCATGACAACTGACTCTGTGTATCCTCTTAATCTGCTCGATTTACCAAGCAAATCATATAAACTGATTTATCTTCAAGCTTGTCACCAAAGGCTTATAATTATGTATAACAAAAATAATTTAAGCTACACATTATAGTTTGCAACTGGAGTGAGGAAAGAACAAATGCATCATTGCTAAATCTCACAACAACCTTCAGTTTCTATTTCAGATTGCTAACAAGGACCATCATCCTCACAAAGTTGTGGCTTTGTTCTCCCTTAAAAGGGAAGTGTGATTGCAGTTTTGGATCCAGAACTGCTAATATTAAGATGAAAGTTTTCCAACGAACTTCTCCAAAGGCAGAGAGCACTGAAGCAGAAGTGCTGCTGGTTCTGGGATGGGGACAAAGCCAGGAGCAGAGCACTGGGCAGTGCTGACCCTGCTGGGGAGCCAGTAAGAGATGAAAGTCAAAAGAGGTCATAGAACAGGATATCCCAAAGGAGGCAAAGAAGCCACTGCAAGTCCAGCAGCCCTTGATTATGTCACAGTGTTAAACCATCTGCAGTGTGAAGTGAGGTTAAGCCAACAGATCTTGAGGGGAGTTTCTCGAGGTCTGCCCTGCACCTCTGGCTGCACAAACTATCTCGAGCCTTCCCTCAGCTGCAGCGTCCTGAGAGCCCTCTGTGCCTGGCTCACGGGGAGCTCCAGGATCAGCCAGAAGCTGAATGACAGGAGAAGGGAAGAGAAGCTTCAGGAAAGAGAGAGTGACTGGGGTTTTGCCTTTCCGCTCTAACACAAAAGCTCACACTGCTGAGAGCAAGCTGATAAATGCTGCACAGAGCCCACAGCTGTTCTTCTGCTAGGGACTAACTCAGGGCACGCTTTGAACGACACAACCCCATGGATGAAAAGCACCTCTGGGGGAACTGGGGTGCCTGACAGGAAGGCTGGAACATCACTACTCAGGTAGCACCATGATGACAAGTCTTACAAAGATACTCTGTTCCTCTTTTGACTTAGCCAGAGGGAAAAAAGCACCTCAGGAAACCAAAACATCTGTAGAAAGGTCTGTGGCAAAACAAAAATAGACCAGGGAACTCCCAGGTGAGCTGGGCATTTGCCACTTCTCCTGGGCTGGTTACTGCATGTATGATCTAATGCAGGGAAAGGCCTCCTGAAAGAAAGGCCAATTTATGGATCATGGCTTCAAAATAAGCAGGGGGAGATGGACTGAAGAAATGATGGATGGAAAGACGAAGAGAAAAAATGTGGAAGGTAAAGGAAAACTAAGACATGAAAGAATCAATAAGGAAGTAGTAAGTATTTATATAATAAGGCTGGAAAAAACGTGAAGACTACTAAAAAGATAATTATCAGCCCTGGAAATTAATCCTAGTATTTTTTGCTGCACTTTTCAATATTTTCCACTTCTTTAAGTCTTCTTAGCACATCATCTTTCATTCTAATTCTGGGTTTTTCTCCTTACAAGCCAATGAAGCCTTGCAAGCAGGTTTTCATCTTTTTAACTGGATGAGAAATACATCTCTGATGTCTCTTAAGTGGTTGCTTACTTCCAGCTCTTTCTTCCTTTATTCCTGTGACACTCTCCTTCAAGGACTTTTCTGTATTAGAAGGCACTGAATGACAATTAATTTAGTGCACTTATCACATTTGTACTGGCTAGATACTCTCCAGATTCCTGAGCAGGGATAATTCTGCTCTCAACGAAGGCAGATCCAGTATTTTTGGTGCAACAGTAAGAAGATGTTATTTAATAAGTGAAAACTCTTCCCAGGAGATTAAAATAAAAACCATGAAGAATTGGTTGAGATGGCAAATGGCTACAAAATTTTATTTGAAGTTCTGTTTTCCCTCAGCAGTATAATTCTGTGTGACAATTTGAGCATGAATCTGACTATAGTGCAAACACTTACAATGATTAAAGTATTTAGATGAAAAGTCTTCCTAATTTAACAGACATTTTTGACATGAAGAGAAGGCGTAGAAATCTACAGTTGGTGTTTAAGGGGAAAAATGTGAATATATCTCAGAATCTTCATTTTCTGGTCACTGCACTGTGGAACTGTTCACATTTTCAATGGCTATTTGGACAAATTAAAGCCAAATTTAATGTTACTGTTTTAAATAGTGACCTTATACTACCTGCCACTGTAAAACAACGTCTGATGCGATTTGCTGTGTTCCCTGTTTAGCGATTCTGATTATACATTAGATCTGTGCACAGGAACAAACAGCAGTCAGATAAAATCAATGCAGCAACAAGATTCCTGTTTAAATGAAAAGCATCTCAACTCTGCTTTGCCATGCAAACGATCACCGAGTGGTACTTTTTCTCAATGTCTACTTATGATGCAAGGCGAAATGGGAAAATCAATGCCCTTCAAGAGAGGGAGCATCGGTGTCTCTCTGCAACCACAGCCAGCGACCCATTCCTGTTCCTTATCACAGCCGTGACACTCTTGTAGAGCTCAAAAAACACATTCCCGGCAGTGTCAGTCAGCAGAGGAAACCTCTTTAGTGATCCTTCACTAGGAAAGGGCTTATAAAGCTTTCCACAAACAGTTCTCCTGTTCTACTCACAGACCGAGAAAAGTCTCCTGGCATATTGACTGGTTTATTCCATCAGAAAGCAAAAAAGTAAAAAGGATATAAATATAAAATCCCCTGATAACACCAAAATTCACTGGGAATGCTACTTTTTGAAAAAAAATCTGTGATTTGTTTGAGTTTGATCATACAATTAATCCTTATTTCTAATAAAAGAATAATTTTACCCAGATCATCGAAGGGACTCACCAGGTATTAGAAATTTGGAGAAGGGCAGAAGTAAAGTTGTGCAAGATATTTCATTCTAAACAAATTTGTGCAAAAAATCTTGCACTGCAGCTTAACAGAAGCTACACAATGAACACATTTGCCACTGATGGTAATTATATCCTGCTGTACATCTTACTGATCTTGACTACATTTGTAAATGAATGGTGTACGCCAATCCATTTATCTCTGAAGTCATTAACTACTTAAGACTGTTCAGAAAGCTTCTGAGAGAGCGTTGCTAAAATTAAAAATAGAATGATTTCATGTAATTTTCAACGTCAGTATAGAGCGTAAAAACACTGAATGAAGGGTTAATGTGCACTAGGAAAGAAAGCCAAATAGGAGATGACACTTGGGCTATGACACCATCTTCAGGCTGTGGAAAAAAACTAGAATATATTTTCTCATAGCCCTAAGAAGAGCTTACAGCTGAAATGTCTTCTCTAATCTTATTGTTTATTTATAATCTGCATTTATTATCCTCTTTGCTTTTATTTTGCAGCTAACATCCTCCTGCAGGACCCTATTTGTCTCCAGATGTTGATCAGTATACATTCTTTTTGCCAAATGTCTTCTGGATCTAAAGCCTTTTTCATACTGGGATTTGGTAATCAAACGCTTTTCTATCTTCACTGCTCGGGTGAAGCCTCCTCCTGCAGGAACAAGAACTGGCACTCACTGGAGTCACACGTCATGAGAGCACATGCTATGGAATTTTTCTGTCTGAGATTTTGCAAATACGTTTCATTGTAACATTCTGGCCAGGAAGAAAAGATGGAAAAATTAGAGTCCATTCCATGCCCTTCCTAAGTGTGATGTAAGCATACTCTAAGGCAGACTCCATTTGTTGTTTTATGAAGTTGGATTTTGACTGCTGTAATTTCAGATACTTAATTACAGTTACAAGCTCTGTTTTTAAAGAAACTCTAATTCAGTCACACTGTCCAAAAGGCTTCCTCCTGAGAAAAACAGTAAATATAACATTGCCCAGAATTTCTTACCTAATAATATCTTAGATGTCTTTGCCACTTAGCATAGAAAATAATCATCAGGCATGGAAGTATTCATAGAATCCCAGCATGGTTTGGGTTGGAAGAGACCTTAAGGATCATCCAGTTCCACCCCCTGCCATGGGCAGGGGCACCTTCCGCTATCCCAGATTGCTCCAAACCCCATCCAACCTGGCCTTGGACAGGGATGGGGCAGCCACAGCTTCTCTGGGCACCCTGTGCCAGGGCCTCCCCACCCTCACAGGGAAGAAGTTCTCCCCAATATCCCACCTAAGCCTGCCCTCTGGCAGTGAGAAGCCATTCCCTCCTGTCCTAACGCTCCAGGTCCAAAGTGCCTCTCCAGCTCTCTTGGAGCCCTTTTAGGCACTGGAAGGGGCTCTAAGGTCTCCCTGGAGTCTTCTCTTCTCCAGGCTGGATGCTCCCTGTGCTTGGAGCATCTTTGTGGCCTCCTCTGGACTCTCTCTAGCAGCTCCACATCCTTCCTGTGCTGGGACCCCAGGGCTGGAGGCAGCTCTTGAAGGTGAGGTTTCACCTGAGCAGAGCAGAAGGGCAGAATCTCCCCCTCAACCTGCTGGGCAGGCTGGTTTTGATGCACTTTTACAGGTAACCAAAAAATTCCTCCTAAGAAAAATGTCATTTTGTTTAGTTTTATGTTTCCGTCTGCTCTTCCCTGACCAAGGAAGGAGGTTTCAAGGGCTGACCTTCAAATAACCCAGGGAACTGCTAAAGTTTGAAATCTCTTCAAGAGGAGAAGCTGATGAACTGTGTTTTAACCCAGGAAAATATCCCATGCTAAACATGACTGCTCGGTGCCTCTTTTGATGATTCAGGAGTTATTGCTATGGATTGATGCACAGCTAATCCCCCTCCCGAGGAAAGTGTCTTCACAACACATTAAACCTTAATCAGCTCACAGCAGTGATCAGGGGGCAGATTGGGAAAATGCTTCAGCCCATGCACAGTGGAGTAAAAGAGTTCGGGACATTTCTGCCAATTTTATCAGCATTTTTGTCAACTCAGCAAATTTGCTTAGAGATTTCAAGGCATTTCTGAATCAGCAAAAGCCTCAATGTGTAAGTAGTTCTATCAGGAACATCTGTAGAGGGATGGGTGTATCCTAACCCTGAGAAAAGGCTGGGTTTTAGTGATGAAGGGACAATTTATTTCAGGTATGAAACATCCAGGTGTAAGCATTGCCACATCACTAATGCACAGCTGTATCTGTTAGGAGACACCATCAGTGTAACATCCAGGGAACCTTTTCCAACTTAGTCCTGTGTGGAGCAGCCCAGAAGCAAAGATGTAAGAAATAAGAGAAGCATAGATTGCCCTCTTTCTGAATCAAGGTTACAGAGTCCAATGATAACCCTCAAAGTCCCTACAAAAACTTTTTATTTTCTTTTTTTGCCACCCAGAACTCCTGGACCCAAACACTCTTCCTGTACTAGAGAAAGTGCCACCTCTCTATCATTAATTTGCTGGCCAAGTTTGGGTTTCTTTCCTGCTTTGTCAGTGCCCAAGGTCCAGACAATCCTGTTGGGTTTTTGCAATAATCCTCATGTGATCTGTTCTAAAGAAATCAAATTTATGATTACATAAAGCCACACTATAATTTTAATAATATTTAATGTCGGAAAAGAAAAAAAACAAGGTAAATGCATGGAGGCTGACAACATCAGCAGGTTCAAAGGAGCATTAGACAAACTCATGGACAGCAAGTTTGTAAGCAGATACTAAAAGAACTGGGCAGGAATTAACCCTCCAGCATTCCTAACCCAAAAATTCTGTATGCTGGAGGAGAGCAAGGGACAACAACTGCCTGCTCTCCCTGAGGAGCATCTCATTTTCCTGGTGGCAGGACAGAATGTTTGGCTCAGTGGACCATCAGTCTGAGCCAACAGGGCATTTCTTCTGTTCTAGTGGAAACCCTAATTTATCCCTTCTAAAAGCCAATTAGGCACCATAAAACACAGATATTATTATCAAGTTAGGACAATCTGTAAATGGAGATTCCAAGTTAGTAGCAGTCAGAGAAATGTAACTTGTGTTAATTGAATACTAATTACAGGTGCAATTATTCTGGATTATGCTGAGCAGTGAGACAGTGAATTAGAAGCTGGTGTTCAGTGGAAGTCCCTCATCTGAAAATTCAAAGTAAAATGACTGGTTTCCCCTGTATCATTTTACACATATTTTTCTTCCGTTTTTCCTGTTGCATGATCCAAGTTCTTGTACAAAACTCTCCTCCCATAATCTGTATTTCAAGGGCAGTTACAGCAAACGTGCAGAGGTGGAGAACTGGTCCCTTTTTGCCTCGCAGGGTTCCAGTGCAGGAAACACAACTGATGTGGGAAAGTCCTGAGGCATGTGGGGAAATGGGATTTATATCACCCTACTTCAGGTAGTATTTTACAGAATTATCTGAAATACATCCCAAAGTTCCCAACTCATCATTCAGAAAGGGTCAAAATGCTGTAACTTCTGGGTTTGTGCAAACAGCATCATCAAGGGCCAGAAGTCCACAGCACTGGAAGCCTTAGAAAAGCAGCTCGGATCCTGGAGCAGCAGGGCAACATAATTTGAATTCCATTAACTGAATCTAAGCCAGAAAATTTCTGAAAATCATCTACAAAAGGTAAAATGCCAATTTATGCAGCAAATGATGAAATCTTACAGTCCATGTATTGCAAGGGAGAGAGAAAAAGGGAAAGAAAGGCAGAAACAGTGAAGGAAGGAAGAAAGAATATATTTGGTATTAAAAAATTCTTCGTATTTCTACTGTTCAAGACTTTTATTTTTTCAATTCAGTATCATTTCACTGAAGTTGCTTTAGAGGACAGTATTGTCTTAACTAAATTTCTATTCCTGATAATCCAAATGAGATTTCACCTGACAAAATGTTATCTGTTGCACATCTTATTTCTACTTATGCTAATTTCTTTCTTAAGTTTAAATGGAAAAACATCAGGTCAATCTATAACACAGCTGCCCTGGAATTAATCTTGCATTTGCCAATTTAGCAACTTTTTCATAGGTTTCATTGATCTGTCTTTGTGTCAGTGCAAAAAAAAAAGAAAAGATGTAAAGGCTTTTTTTTAAAAAAAAAAATCTTCAGATCACAGAATGTGGCATTACCGTAGCAGAAAAGAAAATAGTTTCCTACGTGTTGAATGCAACAGAGGAGGCCAGAGAATGGAAACAAGAAATAAATGCTTCAGAAAGGTTTTAAAGCCAAACATCTCAGACAAGATTTTCAAATAGTTGCTTCCTCATTCCTGCTTCACTAAAGCAACAGCAGAAATAATGAATCCAGTAAAACAGTTTCGAGAGTCACGTTGTGTAACTGGTCACAGGAAAAGCTCCCTAAGCAGCCAAAAATGATCGTGGGTATCATTTTCTGTCCTGGCACCCATCCACTTAGGGCCGGACCAAGGGAGACTTAGGGGAAGGAATTTACCTGGTACAGCCCCAGTGCCAGCAGAAAAAACCCCACAGTGACAGCAGCACGTGCTCTGTGCCCAACAGCAGCTGTTCATGCCAGTGCCAACATCAGGCAAGAGAGACAGAAACGGAGGAGAGAAAAATGACCCCAGCCTTTCCTTTATTTCCAAAGACTATCTTATTAGCTGAATCTGCATACACAAAACCAGAGCTCAGGAAGAAACAAATCAGTAAATGACACTCTCAGGAATTAAAGTAGGATGAATTTACCATTTTTTGCTGCTGCAGTGCCAAGAGAACCATTCAGCTCCTCTGCCCAGGAGTGATGGCCCCTAATGAAATTGCCATTCCAGTCATTCTTTTCCTTTCTGCAAGGACTGGGATTCTAGCAGTCACATAAGCCTTTGGGTTTTACCAGGCTCTGAAAGATTTGTTAAAACCCAGCATTTTCAGCTAAGAACCCATCAGCTGGGTCCTTTAACACACTTAGAATCAATTAGCAGGTAAGGCTTCTATTTATTCCACACCACTGGAATTCTCCTTAACCATCTATCTAACTCCATAGTGGTTTTTTCCAAATACAGAACCCTCATGTCTAAATAAGACCTAACAATAGGTCCACACCTGATTTAGCTCAAATTTGCTCCAATTTAAAGCTTTTGCACTGCTCAGCACCTTGCAATGGAGTCAGCTAACAGCTTGAGATTCTCAGACCCTTTCTGTGGAACAGCTGAAGCGCAGCAAAGTAGGTCAAGCATCATCCATCCCCTCCAAGGTTCGTCAGGAAGCTCCCCAGGTGAGAGCTCACATGTGAGATCAAAGCCACACCTAAGACTGACACACTCGAGGATCCCTCTAGGATGTGCTTCCTCACAAAAAACTCCTGTCAGGTTCCACAGGAGCTCAGAGCCTGCACAAATGGAACAGCAACTCTTCCTTGTTGTTGTACTTTACAGCTCCTTGAAACGCGCTGTTATTCCCTCTGAAGACGGTAATTGAAAGTTGTAAGTCATAAAAACTGATTTATTCTTGCTGAAGGACTATTTAAAATGATCTGAACTAACTGAAATTTAAAGTTTAAGAACCACATCAATAGTTCTACCCTCAACATTTATTTAAAAGAGGTTTCGAACGGAGCAATATGATATAATTTGGAAATGAATTCAACAGTTGTTTTAACTCCCTCCGAGAGCAGTTACTGCCTGTCAGATAATTAAGTGACTATGCCAGTGACGAATACACAAAGCAGCAGGGAGCACAGGAAAATACTGAAGCTTCTTGCAGTCCATGGGCTTTCAGCAAGAACAACCTGTCTAACATATTAGAGAGAGAGAATTAAAAGACATGATCAGAAAAACAAGAAATCACCATGGAAACGCTCTATCAGTGTATTTCATTCTGGGTGTGATCAATTCAGATGGTTCTCAGCAAATTTTATGACACGTTACAAAACATACTGTAACCTTCTATCTCACATTAACATTTATTTAAAATCAATACATCAACTAAAAATAATAATATACCTTGAGTTATACACTGAATGAACAAAAGATGTCCGTGGAGATTTGTTCCTCACTGAACACTCATATCAAGAATCCAGCTACTCTATTCAAGCCACACTAATGTGTACGTGCAACTCTGGACACCTCTGAAATCTTTTTTTCTTCAGTTATGACACACTCTATGAAAAACCCAAGGAAATAGCAGGTTCTTCTTCATCTCTAGGCAGGAATGAAGAGAATAGGAAGTTTTGGATTGTTGAACTTTGCTTCTGAAACAAATGTCATCATTCTAAATATCCAGACTCCTCAAAACACAAGATGTTTAACATTGCAACTGCAAAGCTCTGTGAGATGAAAACTGGCTTTAGCACACGGGTTTTGGACACAGTCAGGGTGGGATTCCCAGTACAGACAGTACCTGAAGTGACCTGAGCAGCCCCATGACCACAGGCTGGGTCAGGCCAGGGAATGGCCAGGTCCACAGGCATTTAGAGGGGCTGTGGAGGAGACAGGAACAGGGGAGAGCCAGCTCCAGGTTTTTCTCACTGTCTCCCACTTCAGGGGAACTTCGAGAGAGGGCACCTCTTCCATGGTGATTTCTCTAGGGCACTATTTACTTCTGTAAATAAATGTGTTGATTTGTTTTAGTCTATTCCTGAAAATTCTGAGGAGGTTTTGTGAAAAAACAAAACCTTCAGAAACTTAGGCTAAACGAGCAGAAGCTAAAATTGAAACCCCAGCACCAAAGCTGTTGTGTGAGCCAAGCTAAGGACACACCAAGTGCTTTCCAAGAGCGGATCCTGCCAGGGGACAGAAGCAGGCACAGAGTGCTAAACCCTGACACCACCCTAACGTGGCCACCACAGCCCCGGGCACTCTCCGCACGTGGCCATGTCCTGCTGTTCTGGTATCTGGGAATAAACGTAGTATTTGAAGCAACATATGGTTTCTGACAGAAATGAAGGTGTTTCCTGAGAGGTGAGCTGCTGTTAGAGCACCTGGGATGAATTCCTCTCCTCGGAACACAGAACTACCCGGAAAATTTGGGTCCTGTGACTCTGCTTGCTGCAACGCTCCACACACTGAGAGCATTTTTCTGGAAGCTTCCAATTACCATGGAATTCTTCTTGGGGATTTTTTTGTGCCACTGATTAAAGATAATCACGAGAAGAAAACTATGGCTACTAATTGTTGAAATTGTAAGGGAATATATTGAGATGATTATCGACTTAATGAAGCTGGCATTGAAATACATTTTCCTGATCTGCTAACTCTGTGTACTGTCTCCTAACTGGATAATACTCCGTGATTTACTCAGCCTCAGTAAATAACAGACTGATCTCTCTTGTTTGCAAATGACAGCAAACATAGTTCCAGGAAAAATCGTAAAACAAACAAGAACAACACGCAATGCAAGTATCAACCATTTTGGGCTCCATGAAAATAAGCTTCACAGAGAAATGCTTGTTTCAACGTACTTCAACTTGATGCCAGTTTGTAATTACAAATCTCATTCTGAGCTATTTTACTAATTAAAAATAATATGGGGTGAAAATCTTATATTCATGACTTTTTATTCTAGTGCTAATCCACACAGATTGAGTAACAAAGCTAAGTTATGTGCACCTCCTCGGGAGGAAAAACTAAAATGATGAGTGAAAGCAGTCCAGCCCTTCCCCTAATTTCAGTCAAGGTTATTATCCCTGAACAAGTTTTTGAAAGCATTTTTTAATGATTTGCTTTTATTTACCCTGTGCATTGAGAATAACTTTTTTCCACCGAAGGAGCACAGAGAGAAGACTGATTTGGTTTGATTTCCTCCCCCCAGTCTAGCAGGACCATTCAAAATTCTGTCTGTGAACATCCACTCTTCTACTACATTAATATTTTCCAGCTTCACTTCTCGTCTCCCCAGTACAAATCCTCCTTTCCAGGCTCTGGAAATTTTGCAGCATCCATCTCAAGCCAGTTCTGATCCTTTCATGGATAGAAGAACACCCTTGCAAGAAAAAGCAGCCCTAGTTCTGCACTGTGAGGGTTCCCAGTGAGAGGATGAAGTGTGAATCCAAAGCATTTCCAAGTGCCTCGCAAAGTTCGTCAGGCAGCTGTGATCTTATGATCCAACTAACCAGGATTAGTTGTTCTTTAAACAACCTAAATGTAGCAGATACTGCTCTTGTGGGACAAATGATCTGTCAGTAACAAACACAGATGATGTAAAAAATTAATGTTGTTCTTAATTTCCACAGTGTATACAGAAGAAATTAACTCTTGAGTTCCACAGATGATCAGGCTGTAGCAATGCTTGGCATAAATTTAAAATTAATTATGTTCTGAATGCTGTACACATATTAACTAATTAATCTCACAAAACGTGAAATAGATTTGTAGGCATTAGCATATGCCCTGAAGCATGAGATTTCATTACCTGTACCGTTATTTCAGCTTTCAGAAAGATAAATGTGCACAGCAGCACAGAATGATCCAAAGGAGAAAGAGGTGGTTACCTGCACCCAGAGCATTTGATTTGAAAATCTCCCAGGAGCTGCAATATCCCAAAGCTTGGGTGCAAACACACAAATGAACATTTATGTAAATGCACCGAACGCATCACTGGTACAACTCGTGGTAAAAAACCCCCCACAAACCAAACCCCAAACCCCAGACAATTTCCTTTTGTCATTCGTGATGCAGACCCCGTGCTCGGTTTGGAAGGATAAGATGAGCCATTCACACACCGAAATGGCTGAGAACGATTCTGATGTAAATCAGAGGGCAACCAGATCTTCTGTGATCCTCTGTAATGGTTAAAAGATTAAAGTACAAAGAGCTTCTTAAATGTGACTCTATTAAAGGAGTAGGAACTGTTGGAACAGAAAGCGAATGTCAAAGGGAGAGGGTGCACCTTCAAAGCTCCCTCAAAGAACTCAAAAATGTAAATTTAAAAAACTTATTAAAATACTAGATTTTATATTAGCATTTATAAAGCACAAGCTCAGAGTTCTTTTCATAATTCTGGTAAATCCCTTTTGCAATTTAATAAAAAAAGAGATTCGACATTTGCATCTGAGGAACGACCCAATGGATTTTTTTTTTTTATAAGATCTGCATGAGAGTAAAAACTGCAACCCTGTGGAAAGCACTTTGATGTGACACAAAGGGAGAGGTTTTATTACTGTGTTATTTCAGAGGTGTAAATGAAGTATTAGGAAATGAAAAACTTTAAATTATTAGGAAATCACCTGGCAGCTGGCTGGGTAGCTTGGATCTGTTGCTGTGCTGTTTGATTGTTTTACGTGGTGCAGATGCTCTTTACCCTCACAAGCTACAGAAAAACCAAAGTGCACCGATGGAACGAGTTGTCTTTGCTCTTGGTGTAGAGCAATGCCTCTGTGCCATCTCAAAAAAACCTATGGAACAAGCCAAAATGTGCTGCATTTGATGAAAATGAGTATTTTACTATAAAAATGATTAAAATTCACACCTACCAGTCACAGGATGTGTTAGAGCAGATTAGGTGAATAACCCATGGGGTGCAGCAGGTTTCAGAGGAACTGACAGCACTCAGACACCCCACAATTCACTGACAGAAACCTCCCAGCAAGGAAAAGACAACTCTAAAAGCTGATCCTCAATCAGAAATTTTCCTACTGATGAAATAATTTTGCTTAAATAATTCAAAACTGCAGGCATGAAGTCCAGATCCTTTATCCATCCAGCATCACCTTAAAAGTTTCACGAGAACAAGCAAAGTGTATTTTACACACTCGGTTTTCTACTTTGTGCTCGGCATTTTTTTCCACTCAGGAATTGTTTCGTGAATAAAAGTGGCTTCCCAAAGAGACAAGAGGATGACAACTGGAATTGTACCTTTATGAATCTTGATTAGTGAACCTTCAGCACCATGAAGTCTTTTTTTTAGTGGAATTAGCACTGACAGCTATGGATTAGGAGCTATCAGGCGTTCCAGTATTAAAACAACACTTCTCTTTATTTCTCTGAAACAAGAAGACTTTGCCAACTCCCTGTTGTTATTAAATTATGAGTGACATATTAGTTTATTTCTTGTGTTGGAATATTTAAATCAACAACACACAATAAAGACCTACTTACAAGATTTCTTCAAGGTATTTTCACTGCTTCTTCCAAACTAAAAATTCTTTAAAATAAATTAATTTACTCTCCAAATAATGCTGTTAAAACCAGATTTGGGTGTAGTCAGTACCAGACCTAGATCCTAGCAAAGCAGCTGCACAATATTCTCTGCTCTCACCCTCTTGCTCTGCACCCTCAGCCACTTCTTACCAGTTATTTATCATCCCCCTTGTGCAGCAGGTTTTTAACTACATATGAGTGCAGAAAAATCCATCTGTGTGAAAATACAGCTCGAATTGTTCGTAATTATGCTAAACGTGAATAAATTATTGATAAATACTCTGACACAAAGATGTGAGGGCAGATATTCTGTTCAGAAAGCGGGTTTTGTGGTAAATACTGCAGCAGTGATTACACGATCTGAGATCAGCCCCGTGAAAGCACAGAAAGAAGCAAGAACTGAGAATTTTCAAGGCACTCCGTGAACCTCCTCCCAGCTTAGATCGGGACAGGAAGGGTTGTGACCAGGGACACAACCAAAGATACAAACACTAACGAGAGTTGCAGCAGAATTAGGAATTCTTTTATTGTTGGGTCACCCAACAAATCAGGGAACACTTCATTAAAGAAGTCACTTCATTAAAGAACAGTTAATTTATCTGAACTTAACCAAAATCCAGGGCTTTAGCAGCTGACAAGCAGAGACAGGCGGCGTTTTTGCCACATTCTGCAGTAGCTTCATGAGATGCTTCACGTTAGTGGAAACTCCTTAGAGATCACTTGGGAGCCTGGGAAAATCAGCATTTCTCCCCTTGTACCTCAGCACTAGATGGAGCCTCTAAAAGTCCCCTCTCTCCCCCTGTTTTGCAACACAAATCTTCAATTTAATTCCAACATGTTTAATAGTAAATATGACGTATTTTGCCCCAAAATGCTTCCTTGTAAGCCAATTTCCCCCTGTGATGATAAAAACAGTACTGGAAGACGGGAGAAGGTGAGGGTTGTCTGGCTGATATAAGGTCTGGTAGGAAAACAGCTTGTCAAGATTTGAGAATTGTCTTAAATGGCTGCCTCGCTTCTGAACCAAAATGATGCCAAACTCCAGAATAATGATTTTCACTCCAAAGCAGTTGGAAGAAAAGAAAAAAAGCTGATACATATTCATATCAATACTATATTCAATTAGCTGCCCAGTTACTCTCTTTGATACTGAAATACTCCACACAAATCTACAGAAAAGAGGATTTTCAAATCCACACTGCTACTCCTTGCGGATTTAACCAACGGTGCTTAAAAACGGTGGTGAAATAACAGGAATTAGGAGAATTTGAGCTCTGGAGCAGAAAGATGAGCTGCAAGCTTGGGGAAATGGTTATTCTGGGGCAAAAGTATAGAGAAAATCAGACTTTGGAAAGCAGAAACTCTGGGATAAGATTACCAAGGGACAACACTGCACCTGAAAAGTGGGAGCCTCCACCTATTTTTAGCCCCCCTCAAGGCAGGGAATTTTTCCATTCTTTTTTGTCACATTCTTTTTTGTCCCTAATTAAAACAATAGTACAGATACTTGATGGAAACATCCAATATGGACTGCATATGATGGAAGTTACTGACACCTCCCTCTCCTCCATCCCAACATTTCTGCTAAGTTGTGAAAAATATGAATAAAGACATAAATGCATTAAAATGAAATGTACATAGAATTTAAAAAGTGCATTATGAGGTTGTTGCTGCAATATCTGTTGGGTAAACAGAAAATGCAGCTGTCTAACAACAGCCATTGAAATGTGTAAGTATCCCAATAAACTCTGCTTCTTGTGGCTGCTGAGGCCAGTTTTAGTTCCCATGGAAACAGATGATGGATTGCCAAAAATGAGATTTGATGTTTTAAAATAATCAGTGATTTGAACTAGTGATTACTATGAAAGTATTGCAGTCCTCTCGCAGTGAGGAGGTTTTATGCAGGGAGCAGGGAAGGAACATGTGGCAGCTGGCAGGCAGCAGCAGAGTTGTTAAAATTCTCGCAAATGGTCGTGGTTGCTGAATGACAACAGCAAATGCAGTTTCTTGAAAAATCATTGAGTAAAATCTAGCAAAACCCTATTTTATAAAGTGAATAGGCTTTGAGGTTTTAGAAAAAAATACAAAAAGTGCTGTTGTACAGCCCTCAGATGCAATGCTTTCGAGTGCTTTTCCTAAATAAGGTCTCCTTTAGACCTCAATTCTGAGAATTCAAGGAGCAAGGCACATTCAAGCTAGAAATTGCTGGATATTTGTTCTCCTGTGTTATTTCTCAATGACACATTAGGTCCTGATCCTACAAATAAGCCACAACAAACAGAAATAAAATGCTGGCAATATTCAGTTTTCCAGAGACTGGAGGGGAGTTCCAGGGGTGACACAGGTGTGGGGTGGATCAGTGGCAGTACTGAGAAGCTCAGCAAGACTTTTTGGGGAAGAAATTAAAGAAGAGTGAGGGCCACACTCCCGGGACGTTGACACTCCTGAGAGGTGAGGGGAGGAAGAGATTTCCTCCAGCATTTCCACTCCTTATCCCTTCCCTTTGCCCCTGCTATGATGAAAAGCAGGTTGATCTATTCCACTCTTTCCCCACTCGAGTGGCAGGAATTTAGAGAGGAAAGCAAAGAGAGTGAAGCTGAGCAAGTGATGGCTGTGCTCACCCCAATAAACATGTGCCTTGTTTGCCTGTGTCTAGAGCTGGTCCCTTCATGTAGAACAAGGGATTTGTGTAATACATAAAAATAGCCACAGGTGTGTATTGAGAAATAAAAGGTAGCACTAAGAAGCAGCAGACAAAGAGATTTCACACAAATTTTGGCAGAATTCGACTGTTTTCTCACTTCTAGCTGCGAGATGCCTCCGCAAAGTTTCACCAGAGCTAGAAGTGCCTCCTCTCACACCGATCAGGCTGACCCGTGGAACACCAGACAGCACGTTTGCAATGTATTTCAATTCATTTGGAACCTGTTTGGTGAAGGCCAAGAGCAAAGCAGCTCCACTCAGCACTCTGGGCACCCGGGTAAGGCACAGGCTGCCAGCTCCTGCCTCTCTCTGCAGCACTAATTAATGTAAAACTGCTCCACGTTTGCTCCCATGTAGCAAATTCTTTAAATTCAAGTTGAATACTGTTAACAAAGTAGACTTGATGCAAATCAACCACAAAAGCCACAATACATCCCCAGAGTGCCAGGTTCTGTGGTTTTGGGGTTGGTTTTTTTTCTTCCTGAATCACACAGCAGTTCTCACTGTGGAAGTAAATCTGCCAAAATGAAAGGCTTTTAAAGCATTCCACATAAACCTGTATCTTAAAGTCACAAACTTAGATGTCTTAGCACCTTTTCACATCACATAAAAATCCACTGGAATCATGAGGCAAGACAGAATTTATCCTTTCCTGCATAGAAAGAAAATTAACAATCCTCTGTAGTACAGAGGCAGAAGTACTGACAGATGGATTTGACTTCAGTCAGTTTTGATTAATAAAAGTTGATTGGTAAACAAAAGACATTACCTTTTGCTATATTTGATAAGTCACAAGCATTTTGCATCTATTTCCATAAAAGCAGAGATATGGGAGGGGCCACAGGAGATAAACTGTTCTCGGGGATTTGTGAACAACTGCCACTCTTTGGGCATAAAGCAATAGTTTTCTTTTGCATATTTGCTCTTAAGAATGACTGCGACACTTTTAAATAGTCTTATCTTGGCTGCATATTAAAATATTTCCATTTGTAGGCCGAGTAGTTCAAAGATTGACAGAAAAATGGTTTTCCACAAAAGCACATTAGTTATTAAAGGATTATATTCATGATTTGTCCCTAATAGCATCTTTAGTTCTGATTAGAAAATGCAGCAGATGCAAGAAGCGAGCCTCAAAGTACGATGACAATGAGTCTTCATATCTACCCACCTCTAGATTGAGGACGATTTTTAAAAAATAGTATATAGTTCACTTTCAAAAAGTAATGCTATTAACACTTCTTTCACAGACCATATTTTCTCTCTCAAACTACATTTGTCCCCAGAAAGCAACAAACTCATAAATCAATTTCTACTGCAAGCTGTGATAAGTAAATCATACTTAGAGCAAAAAAGGTTTCCTTCTAGTGACACTTCCATTGCCTTTGTTTTACAAATTCCAAATCTATAATTAATAAGGGTAGCAGCACATAAAATGATTTTGTCCTTTATAGGTGATCATCATAGGAAAAACAATATCCAGCAGTCAGATTTTCCTCTTAGACAGTGATCTTTGAAGTTTTATTGAAATTTACAGCTGCTGAAGATCGTCCTGAAAGATACTGTGAGCAGCTGAGGCCCATTAAAATACAATATTAGTTCCAAGCATTCACTTTTTTCTATCAAAAAACATGGATTTTACAGCGCTACTGTAACAGCAGCAACTTCCCCTGGCTTATGAAAAAAATATATATTACAAAACCCTCTGTGGCTTGTGGTCCAAATTTGTAATGAAACATATTGGTCAAATCCCAAAATGTGCCTCATCTCATCAGCCCGAGTGCCTCTCCTGGGAAGAATCCCCTTCCAAATGAGCCTTGCTAAAAGGCATGTTCTTTGGCAGCAATGTTTTTTCCTGCTGTCCCTCTCCCACCTCCACGGGGCTGTGCTGCCCCCTCCCACTCTGCGCTCAGCATCCCACGGTCCCCAGGTGCCACCTGAGTCTCCCTCCCTCCCGTCAAACCAGCAGAGTTTCACCCAGAGAAGTTGAGAGGTCTGAATAAATTAATTTCCGAGCCATCTGTTTAAAACCTGTGGCAAACAAGCTACGTGCGGAGAGGAGAGCAGCGAGGTTGGATCCAGACAAGTCAAACAGCTCTGGGAAATAATCCTGGGATTTGCTTCCCCTGGGGTGCTGCTGTTTCCTCGCGCTGAGCGCAGCACACGGCGATGCCACAGCAGCCCCTGACAGACAGCAGCGCTCACACAGCCCCTGACAGCGCCAGGACTCCTCCAGCTGAGCGCTCCCAGAGATGGAGGGAGATGTCCCTGCAGCCCTTCATCCCCTCCATTCCCCTATCCCCGTCACAGGCCTTGGGGATAACAGTGAAACTCGATGGAAGATGATTCCTGGCGCTGCCTGTTCCTCCAAACTGAAGTTACTCAACGCAGAAGTTTGGTTAAATAAATTAATTACAGGGTGGTGATGGATTTTAGTTTAGGGGAATAATTTAATTCTACCAAATATTCTTCTTCTTTGGGTACTGGCTTTGATGTGGAGACTGTGAAAGGTACATACAGATAAACTCAGTATTATAGGGGTTTTTCACATCTCTTACTGCTGAGAGGTGTCACTCCATAATGTCAGCACAGATCTGCAAATTTTTATTTTTTAAATTATTGCTCAGCTAATACATTGCCAAGTTGACAGTCTCTGAATTTATTGTTCAGTAATGATAATCATCACAATCTTAATGAAAGTATTATCCAGTGTATGTGAAAAGTAATTATGTGCAACTAGCTTAAGTTGTGTGACAGGCTGGTATTTGCAGAGAAATGCATTGTGCCACTAGAACTGCTCACAGAAAAATGAAGCGGTGTTTGTTTTAAAGTGAAAAATATATACATGGCACATTAAGTCAGCTGCTATCATCAAAGCAAAACCTAATCTAATGCTATTATCAGCCCCAAATTTGATGTATTATTCCTAGATACTTTAATTTTTCTCATCTTTTAAAGCCTACTTAGCTACAGCTACTTTTTTTTTTTGAGGCTGCCATTAATATATTTACAATTTTACTTTAAGAAATGTCTAATAAATTTGCACCAGCTTTGCTTATTTGCAAGAGATTGTGAGTGTTCAAAACCACAGCAAGTCATAGGAGACAGTTGCTTGTGCTAAATGTGTTTTCATTTCCACGACCTGCCAGCAACTTTAGTTTTTAAGAGTTAATAATGACCAAATACATCCAATAATGAATTGATCTGAGTGCAAAACACAGATCTTAACCCGTGTGTACCTAAAGGCAATGCAGTTCAACATTCCTGCCTAGTGGGATGAAGTGCATCTGTGACGTATTTTGGTTCCTCAGGAGTTAATTAAGTGACTAAATGTCCATCCTGCTGAAAGGGACACCCCAGAAGTGCCTTTATGCGCCAAAAATGAGCTTTCCGGTTTTGTGTCAGACATAATTCCACTGTCAAAAGACATGAGTTAATATTCACCCAACTGCAGCTGACATGGGGAAGAGCAGTTCCACTGTAAGGAAGTTAATGAAGACAGTAATAACGTCTGCATAGAAGTTTTCTTCTTAAAGAAAGTGAATTAAATGAATTGATGGCTGGAATGAACCTTTTCTCTGAAAAGTGCTTCACTTAGAGAAAGGTAAAAAATCCTCTAAGAGTCCTAAGAATTTAATTCCTCAATGCCACGAGTGAAAGGCAATTGTAGCCCTTGATGGTGCTACTGTCCTTTGTGCCCCTCCGAGGTCCTGTTTGTGCTCGTGTAAGGAAAGTTAAATGTGCTTTGCTTTTAAGCCTGATGAACTACAGCCAGGCAAGGCAAGCTGAATACTTGACATCCCAGAGCAGCAATTTCTTTTGATGCAGTCACCTTTAGAGAGCTGCTGGTTTTGGTAAGATGTGCAGGGAAACAGGCAAAATCATCGCATCAGTCAAGACCCTGGATAACAGTGCAGCTGAAACTCCACATTTCTCTGCTGGTGTATTTGGAAATGAATCTGTCTGGGTGTAATGTGAAGTCTCTTCTAGAACTACTTGGGGAATGTAGAATAGTAACAAACAGCTCAAACCCTAATTCTTCTCCTTTCTCATTTTCTCTTGTTCTTGATCTTTTGGTCTCCCCTCCAATTCTCTACTTCATACTTTTCAAGCATGTACAGAGCTTCTTTCTATTCTAGAAACACCTCTTGAAAATACCAAGCTGAGGCTTTGGTGACAGAGAATGCATAAAAGCCAAAATGAATGTACACCCACACTGCACTAAGTGAGGGGGGTGGGATGACAGTGACTTTTAGGACTTAAATTTTTAAACACACACCATCCTGTCCCACTGACTCTGCTGCAGATTTGTTAGTTGCCTTAAGTCATAACCGATAACAACAACCCCAGCAGTATGTGCAGGCCATTTGCTTCACATTTATGTATTATACAGGGATTTGTTGACTTTACATGCCCACTCATTTAAGAGCAGCTTGTCATCATATTCCTGTTTTTATCTGGAGGCTTTAACAAAAGATTACACCATTAGAGAAGGTACTAATAGGTGGTTATTTGCTGCAAAATTCCACCAGGAGTAACACCAGCAGTTAAGTTAAACAGAGGATGCACTTTGAAAAAAATTGCCTGTGTCCCAAAGGAAACTTTCTCCCAGAAAATGTCACAGCCATGCATGCTCTCAGAGTAGGATTTACCATCCTGACTAAGAAAGGTGAAACCAAAGCTATTCACTGAATCTTTTCTCCCCCCCCCACCCTGAACTGACAAGGGCACATAGCGATAGGACAAGGGGGAATAGTTTTAAACTAAAAGAGGGTGGATGTAGGGAAGAAATTTTCCTGATGAGGGTGGTGAGGCCCTGGCACAGGCTGCCCAGAGATGCTGAATAGCTGGCAGAGCCCCTCCCCATAAGTGTCCTAAATACTGGTACACAGTGAAGGAGAAAGACGTCAGCACTTACTACCTTAAAGCTGCTAGGGAGACCTTACTGCAGAGCCACTTAAATGGCATTCCTTAAAACATCTCGAGAATTTCTTATTTTTTATTCTCAGAACTAGTGTTACTTTTGACCTTTTGTACCTCTCACCTCAGGACAGCTCTGTTCCCACATCAGTGAGATGAATTCATGCCAGAGCAGCTCTGTGCACACAAACATGAGGATCATTTTTATGGCATAAAAATGGTGCAGTGTTAAGTACATGTAAATTCAGGCTTTTGCTTGAGTAAGACTTGACCAACCATTTGAACGAATTTCACCATAACCACCACTGCTCTCCCCATCTTTGGCACTGTTTATGTCCTCACTCCTCCTGCACCACAGCGATGTCACTCCTAGAAATCATTATTACAGCTGACACACGAAATTATGGCTGATTGATTCAGCCAAATCATTGTAAGCTTGTTTAAGAGCATTAAAAAAGCTTTATATTGATTTAGCAATATAAGGTACTTTTAATCAGATTAAAGAGCATCGTACAAGGTGGTTGTATCAATTTCCCTGATCAGTTTAGCAGGAGATCCACTGAGATGGATGCATCAGCCTAACTGGATCACTGGCTAAACTGATCAGGGAAATTGATACCTCCTGGTGCACAGAAAACAGTGACATGCACAACTTGCTCCACAGGTAAGGAACGGCTCCCATAAGATATTTCTACATTTCTCAGTTTTATGTGCACCCTCTCCACGTCTCAGCTTCCCTGTATTTATAGGGCTGCCATATTTACTTCCCAAATTTCACGGACATCAAGATGGGAGTGGATGCTCTCTGGTTTTTCCAATATTTCGAGACCTACTGCACGCAGAGTGCTCTGATGATTGGTATGTGTACCGTAAATCTGCCACCTCCTGAACTCCTCAGACTCACTATGCACCATCTATCAAACTTCCAAGGAGGCTCACACTTCCAGCATGGGCATTTCAACTGCAGAAGCACTCAGAGATTCCTACACAGGCCAGAGAAATGTCCTCAAATGTTCCTTTTAGACAAAATTTCTGACCAGGGAAATGGAATTTATATGGAAAGCTTGAGGTGTATTTCACCCCTGCTGCAGCCAGTGCTGCAGTTCTCCCATAACTCGATCACAGAGTTAGGAGTGATTTTACCCCAGCAATCCCAACAGGGTAAGAGCAAGAGTAAAGCACAGCAGGTGAAAATCAGGATCTTTATATTACTAAATACATGACATACACAGCTCCACTTGCAATTTTCCCCAACTCTAAGAGAACTCAGGAAAATCTCATTTTCAGGCACTGCAGGCTTGCCTTGGTCACTGTGCTCTGTCCCTCCTAAGGGTTCCCAGGAAACTCTCAGCTACCAGGATAACAAGGCCTTGTCACCATCTGCAAATTTCTTATTTGTGTATTCTCAGCACCAACAACACAAAATTTGTAATGTGGCAGAAGTGGAGGAAGTAGATCCTTAATGGTTAATAACTCAGGATTTGTCACTTAGCTCTCTTCAAGAGATTGCCCAGGAACCCATTGTTTCATCTTCCAGCTGTTTCCCATCAAATTACTATTAAATTATTCATAAATTATTACATAGTTTCTTCACATCCCTGCAATGCTAATTTTAACAGTTTCAATACTGTCATACCAGCCTTTCAGGTTTCAAAAAGGCACATAAGCAGCAATAAAATATACTGTACAGATGAGCAAAATTCAAATCTAAGAGAAGTTTTCCCTTTCTAACATGAACTCTAAAGCCTCAGCAGCCCTGGAACACAGCAATATCCTGTTACCATCATTTTCTAGCACATCCATCCCTCTGAACACACGAAAATGTAATGAAGAGTTAAAAACTAACTAGCAACATTCCTGGCATTTCAACAGCTTTCTAATAAATGAGACAAGATTTAATCCACATTTTTTAATGTTACAGCCAAGCCCTTCAGTCTCGGAACGAAACTGTGCAGATAAAAACATGGGAAGGCTTCATAACTGTTTCAGAAAAGGATAAATGAGCACACCTTGAGATAATAACTAATCAAAGTGCAAGTACTGTGTCATTAGGGGTGAGCTGCTAATTAGTAAAAGAGAAATAAAACCGTCATTGTGGGCTAAAAAATAATGAAAAGAATAAACAGTATCTGGAATTTTACTGTGAGGAAAATAGTACTAAGCATAACTGCAACAAAACCCCACAGATTCATATATTAAAAGAGAAAAACCTCGGAATTCATTAAGTTAGTGCACTCAAGTAAACGTAATTGAGAGATGAACATTTCCTTTTCCAAAATGTATCATGGAAATGAATAGCGTGAAGGAAGCTCAGACATTCTGCACATCCAGCCCCTTATGCTGCACCAGGACCATTAAAACCACATGAATTATTTTGTCAAACTGCTTCAGAAGTTCAGAGACGGTCTTGAAATAGTAATTTATCTCAAACTTAGTATGAACACGACTACTTTATTCTCTTTAAACCTTAATTAGTGTACTTAAAATGTAAGCTGTGTTATCAAATATAATTAATCATATTTTAGGGTGGGTGTATTTTGAGCTTTAAATTGACTTACATTCTGCTGCTTGGTATAATCTTGTGCCCGTCTCTAAACCACGTCACTTGGGGCCTTGGGTGGCTGAGGATGTGTGGGAAGTTCAGAACTGCAGCTTGTCCTTCAGTCACTGTTTTTCTCCGGTCTGTGTCCACGAAATCTCCCATGTCTGCAAAGAAAAAAAGGAGAAGTTTTGCCTTTCTCCCCATTTCTTTTCAGGGCACAGAGAAATCACTGCCTTTCCCAACAGCCACTGGCACTGGTGTTTACCCAGGGGGACACTACGGATCATGGGCCAGTTTGGGTTTGGATTTTTAGGGGCAGATGAACACAAGGCGTGAAGGAAACCCCAGTGCTGCTGGCACACACGGGCAGAGCATCCACGAGCAGCCCTGCGTGGCCCCCGTGTTCTTGGGCGATAACTGAAGGGTTTCACTGAAAATTACATTTTCACGGAGCTTTGTTTGCTCTGGTTTTTTGTTTGCTTGGTTTTTGGTTTTTTTAATAAATCCTTAACAGTAGAAAAGAAACCCCTGCAGCGCAAAGGGATGCTCATGGTGTATGTAAATACGTCCATTTTTGGTCACCTTTTCTTTTTATCCACACCTATACAGACAGGCAGCTCTTCCACTGCAGCCAGGCCAGGGGAGAGTCAGACCTAAGCAAGGATCCCAAAAAGATCCTGGAACCCCAAAGTTCATGCTGGGGGCTGCCAGCTCTCCTGGCACCGCACTCCCGAGTCAATAGTGCATCCCTAGTGCTAGAGAGCAGCTTTTAACAAAAATGTTAATGGAAGAAATGAAACTACCCTTGCAGAACCTCTGCCTCTGCAGGCTTTATTTCACAGGCAAGTTCAGGTATCTGGGGAGACCTTGGAAAAATTCAGTGAATGTTTTTTTCTTGTTTTTCTGTTGCCTTTTGTACCACATTCTTCTCCATTAAAATAAACAAGGCTGTAGGCTCTTACTTCTTCACCCTCCAAAGAACTTCTCTGCATTTTAATTTGATTCAGACTAGGAAACTGACACACACAGAACTATTCCAGCTTCTGTCACTGAATTCCCTTTTTTTTTAAAGGACAGCAGGGTTCTCTACAATTTCTGTGCTGCAGAGAGGGATGCAAAGGACACAGCAAAGAGAAGACTACTATCAGGTCTGTGAATGGCAGGAGATGAGAAGAGACAGAACAAGAGCAGAAATTAAAAACACATGGTGTTTTAAAGAAGCTTTAATCATCTTTGTGATTTTCAAGTTATTTATTCAGACATAATCAGCATTGTACTTCCTCTGCTGCTCCAGATTCCTTACAACTGTAATCAGATCAGCTACTTGAAAAGAAATTTCAAACTGCAGAGGTGGATCTAATTAACTTCACTGTCGTATTTTAGTTTTCACAATCCAGGAGTTTTTAAGCCTATCCTGTAATTAAGATTTACTCAGCAGTTTTCTCGCAAATATCTGTTCCCATTCAGCTAAGTAATATGTTAGCATGTGTTGAGAATATTTTTTAAATTATTTAACAAGTTCCCTGCTACTTCAGATATCTAGGACATGGAAAATACCTCAGATCTTTCTCAGTGCCATTATAATTACACCTTTCAGTTTTTCATTAGAGATCTTGAGTTGAAGGGTATCGGGAGGCATCCTCTACTCACTGGCAAAAATAGATAATTTCTTGTGAATCCTTCTGAGTTAAACATCTAACATTTAATTCCCTGTAAGTTTTGATGAGTTGCTAAGATGATTTTAGGAACCCCTTGGAACGTTGCTTTCTGATATGTTTTGAAGAATAACCAAAAAAGCAATAGATGATAAAGTATCAGGAACTTCACCACACAGCTTAAATCAATTAATTTAAATCAAAACCATGAAAACACAGAATCAATCATGTGACATCAGTAGCTACCTTGAGTGAAGGGGAAAGAGGATATTTGAAGTTTGCAGAACACTTCAATCTGCAGGAATAAAGTGTAAATCTGACTGGCAATTTCACTACAGAAGCCATTTATGTCACAAAGGCTCAGGACCAAAGATCTCCCAAGTCACACAGGATCTGGTTTGCTTTTTCTCAATGCCTCTAACAGTGAAAATAAATGAACAAATAAATTAATGAATAGACTGCTTAATTCAGAGAGATTTAAGAGAGAACCTTTTAGCCTCATTCAGCAATGCAGATCTACAAATTAAATGGGGGGAAAACTAAAACTGAAGAAAAGTAAACAATTCCACTTGTTTCTCTCTCCAGAACAGCCAAACACACACACAAACCAGCCTGGAGAGACAAAACTCTGCACTGCAAACCTTCTCCTCCTTCAGAGGGGAATAAAGCTGTCATTTCAGGAGACAGAATTCTTCAGCAGCAGCAGCATCAAGGAAAAGAATTCCTGTGTCTCCTTCTCACTATTGTTCCCACAAGGACTTGCTCAGGAATTGCTCCCTGCGCTGTGCCAGTACAACTGCTTGCACAGCTGGGCAGGGAGCTGGGCAGGGAGGAGCTGGGAGAGAAATCCTTTAACAGCCCAACAAAAGAACTGTTGCTCTTTCAGAAATTTTGGAGAAGTCTCCCAGCCCACAGCTGCACAAACAGGTTTTCCTGCTGAGCCTGAAGGGAGGGTGAGCTCCACTGCAATGCAGGAGCAGCAGTGATTAGTGGGATGCAGGGGGAAATGGGCACATTTTTCCCTGGGATTGCTCCCAAAGCCTTTGTCCCCCAAAACCACACCTGGAGATGCAACTCCAGAGGCATCCAGGCTCCTCCAAGGGCTCAGTGCTGCACAAGGAGAGGCGTCTCACCCTCACCTTCCCCTATTAAACCCCCTGCTCACCCCACACCCCACTCACAGTTATGTTCACTCACAGCAGCTCTCAGCAGAACCTCTGTGACCTGACAGAATTCACTAAAACTGCAGAGGGATATTTGGAAAAGGACTTGCAAGGGTCTGACCCAGGTCAGAGTGAGCCCATGGTCAGTAGACAGCAGGGGCACAAAGGCTGGCAGAGGTCAGGGAAGGAAAAACCCCATTTTAGCAGCAGTTTATTTTTACTTTAGCTCCCAGCAGCTCCAAAACAATAGAGAGACCAAACATCAAATTACTGATATTACTGACATTACAGATATAGTAACAAAATCCACTGTAATGCAGCAAACTGATGGACACGATACCAAAGCTTACATAATACCATTTGCAACTGGTTTTATTTTAAAACCCAGGAAATTCCATGTAATTTCCCTCATTGATGTACTGATTAACTTGAATCAGTTCCTTCAAACTGGGTGTCTAATAAATAATTCAGTTTCTCTAAATTCCACTTATCAAGTGGCATTTACTACTACTGAATTTCCAGTTACTGACCCTGCGGAGGAGAAATTTGACCCATGTATCAGAATTCTTAGGCACAGCACACAAATCTGTCTCTTTTAAAATTTCTTTTACTTTGGAAAAGAGAAATAAAGCCTAATTTTATTATTACTTCCAAAAAAGTTATTTGAATTGTATTTTCTATATGTTAACTGAAAAAAGGGAAACCAAGAGCATGTGATCATTTCTTATGTCACGTTCACTAGCACAAACTCCTGAGAAAACAAACTTAACCTTTCCAAATGGCAGCTGGATTTCAAAGATTCTGCACAGCCCAAACTGAAGTGGGGCAAACATTGGGGGTTTGCTTCAGAAAGGGGTTGAGAACAGAATTTTAGAAGTTTTGTTGTGAAACTGCTGAGTTTGTATCACAAGGATTACGATGTGAAATCTTCCTGGTGCCATCCCTGCCATCCCATTTCCTTTCAGCTGCTGCTGCTTTCCTCTGGACTTTTTGTTGTTGTTGTTCTTTTGATTGATAGTTCTGGGCTGCGTGGCCTTGCTTAATCCCACAAGGTATTCAGGGTGAGGTATAAGAGTTCTCTCATGCTACAGATATCTCCAAACAATCTCATTTTCATGGCTTTGGACAGCTCAAAGACTCAGTGTTGCGCTGCTCTGAGCTGCTTCCCAGATGATAACTGAAGTATGAAACTTCTTTAAAAATTTGTTAGATCTGCTCTCTAACACCTGTTCAGACTAACAAATGTCATCACACACTGGGGTTTTTACCCAAAAAGAAGCTAACGAGCACAGAGCGACCCCCACTCAGACATACATGCCACTTGGACTTGAGATCTCCTCTGCAGCAGTGCCCCCATCCTGTTCCGCACGACGCACTGGTAGGAGCCAGCGTCAGCCCTCTGCAGAGCTGGGATGATGTACCTGCAAGGCAAAAGGCACCGTTAGAGAACACTTCTTCCTCTTTCCACTCTGCCCTAAATGCTTACTGTATTTTTTCTTACAAGCAGTGTGATCTCTGGTCTTTGGTTACGATATTGTCTGTGACGTCCAGATTGTTAAAGAACTGCTAACAAGAAATGCATGGAAATACCTTTCAGCCTTAAGTTCTGCATATGATAAACGCCAAGTACAGCAAAAATTCACATGAATTTTTTCCCTAGTTTTCTCTACCTTCACTCATAAGGCAAAGCAGGGAGTTAGCTCAGAGGAGCCACAAGAAGATGAAGTGTGGGCATCGGGAAGACTTGCAAGAAATACCAAAGCTTTCTCCTGAAAGCTCCGCTGTGTGACCACTGTAACTCAGAGGAATCCTGGAACTGCCACCGTGTGCTGTGCCCTGTGTTTGCTCTGCCCTTCACCGCGCTCAGACACTTGGTCCACTAATCTCACCTTCCTCATTCAGCTGCATCTGATTGCTCAACATGAAAATGAGCTGATAGGCACAGTTTTAATGGGAATAAAACACATGAATAATAGAGATAATCCTGCATTAAACAAACATTAATCACAAGCGCATATTCCCCCAGTCACCTTCAGGAGATATTATGGCAGGATTAATGAAAGTCTTTACGGAAGACAAGGAAAATGGCTGAGTTTTAATCTTCAAAATTTAATTCCACTAAAAGAAAACATTTCTTCTTAGACTGAAATACACTGTACACACCCACGTGCTGAGCTTAATATCTGAACAGGATCAGGGAGGGTAAAACAAAGGAGGCAGAAGATTCTGGTGTGATGAATGCAGGCTGCAATCACGAAATGCACCCCTGCAAATGGGTCACACCCCCAAACACAGGGAACTAAACCAGAGCCCAACACCATGGCCAAGCTTCAGCAGTCCCTGGGATTTCCAGGAGCCCCTGGCTGTCCATGGATACCAGCTGTGACCTCCTCTGGTCACTACTGCGACCTCCCCAGAGCCACCAGCACGTTCCCTCCTGTGGCTGTGGCCATTGGCACTGGGAAGAAAAGGAAGATTCCAGCCTGTGCTCTGTGTGGGAGTCACAGCAATCCCAGCACACAAATAATGACTCTGAACCAGGAACGTTGTTGCCTCTTGCCTGAACAGCCTCACCACAGGGAACGGAGTGAGGAAACAGCTGAAAATACAAGGCAGAGGATAGAAAGCAATAGGACAGAAGGCTTTTCTAGTTCTTTACAAAATAATTTCCTTCTCTGCCAGGCAGAAGATTGTTGTAAAACATCATTATTAAAAAAATTTAAAATAACTGCAGATTCCGACAAATATTGAAAATTAATTTTCACAGTTCTTTTTACCCAATAGTCATACATTAACAATCTTTCTTCCTCCCATAAAGATTTAGCATCCTGCTTGGCTAACATTTATTGCATTGGGTTGTCCATTAAATAAAGCCAAAATTAAAGGTTTCTTTCCTGAGTATTCATATGTAGTAGGACAATAATGCAGAGTTAGTTTTGCTGCCACCAGGACAAAACAAGTCAATTAGATCAGAAGTGTCCTACTTTGGTTTTCTTTTCTGACCTATTAAAGTTTCAGCAGGAAACATTCTTAACGTGTTGCCTGAAGAAATGAAAATCTTTTAAAAATTTACGGTGAAAATCCCATCTACCTTGGAAATTCCAAGGCAGCCAAAACCTAGAGCACCTGGATTCTCAGTGGACCTACTGGGTATAATGTGCAGGTACAGCAAGCAAAATTAGAAGGATTAAACAACGAAAGTGAAAAAAGAGATAGGACATATGTTTATACTGTGTGAGACTAATTTGAAAATTGCAAACCTGGGCAAGGGATGAATATTAATGGAATTCCTCACTCTGTGTTTACAATTTTAAACAGTCTTTATGCACCTCATACGTCTTACTATTTTTTAAAACCTGCTTTTCTGTTGACATAACAGTCATAATACTGCTTTTTGTGCTATGCCTTCCCCATTCCACTTGTTTTCTGATCTGCAAGAAGGGATATAAATAGTGCTCTCTAAGCTCTAAATAAGACTTTCTTCCCCAGAATGAACTGAAATCGAAGGTTAATACAATTCCTCACAGTGACAAGACATAATTTTGCTTTATTTTTGCCTACGCTCAAACTTTGAAGATAGATCTTCCCACTGTAGAGATGCCAGGAGGCTCCTTGAGGTTCCTGGGGATGTCTGCGAGGACTTTGGAAAGTCAGCCCTGACTTTTCCCTCATTGTGAATGGCACAGCCAAGCAGAACCTGGCATTTGGGAAGCTTCTGCAGAGAGATGGGAAGTGACAAGCGGAAAAGAGAAGCTTCAAGGGGAGTCTCCCCCAGTGGGAGGTGCTCCATCACCCCTCTGCAATGAGTTTCAGGAGGGAGTGGCATCAGCCACCTAAGGAGAAATCCCAGCTAACATTTACAGTTCATTCCTAATTTAAAATTTAAACCCTCATTTTAATTTTAAATGCCCTAAGAGTTAAAAGCGAAGCTATAGGCTACGGGATTTAATAGTCATAATTATGGATACAGAATTAAAGCTAAATGTATTGTATTAGATGTTCGTGTTACTTTTTATCTACTCAAGCTTTTTAAAAACAGACTTATGTATCAACTGATCTAACTTTTTTAATACAGAATCAAAATTAAAAGGTGTCCAATGTTAAAAACATAATAATCAGATATTTTTAAGTAATTTGGTTGAAAGTGTATGGCTGTGTAGACATGACCTTAGTTTCTTAAATTCCAACAAATCAATCTCTTCAGGCCACAAAAGCAAATATGAAAGACACACCTGGTCCAGAACTTAATTCAAAAGAAAACAAAGGGGAAAAAAAAAAAAAAAAGAAAACAGAAAAAAGACACTGCCTGAACATTAAAGTCTCTTAACTTATAGACGTAACCAAAATTGCTCCTGCAGTCAGCAGCACTGATTTGTTTTCAAAACGTGTATCTCAGATCACAAAGAATTTATAAAGTTGTGTTACAGATTCCTAACACAGAGCAGTGTATGCGCAGTCACTGTAAAAGCCAGGCTGTGCACACAACCAGCTTCGTTAGACAGAGAAAAGCTGCTCCTTCAGGGTCACCAGTGTCACAATGCAAAGACTCCAATTAGTTCTTTACTCACTTGGGGTGTTATAATAATATATTTTCAGCCTGTTACAACATAGACATTACTTTAACTGAGACACACTAAGTAGTATCAATTACCAAAAATCTTTGATTGATGATTCAAATTGCAGCAGAAGTCACTTACTCGGGGAGGATTCGTGCATTTAAGCAGTCTATTTACCCAAGAGAACTGCACAGCAAACTCTTATGGGGTCAAAGGTTAAATTTTGCAACTGGAATTTTTATGTCTGAGCATATCTTTCCCTTGCTTTCATTCATCCTAATGCACCTATGCCATTTTTTGGAAGCTTAAAACTTTGCATTTCTATAGAATCAAAATCCTGTTTAGCTGATCTGTGACTGTGGTGTAGCAGTAGGGATGCAATTTCTAAATTAATATTTTCTATCAATATTATTTTATTATCATAAACCAGCAGCTTCCTCTGCACCAGATCTTTTAATTAGAAATAAGAACAATATAAAACCCGCAGAATTAATAAGTATGGTTTGAATCATGACCTGACATTCACGAGAATAAATTAAATGCAATGATAAGAAACAAGGGACTGACTGCAGGTATGTGCACCCAGGCTGGGAAAGGTGTTCCAATAACTGATTCCAGCTCACACTGCCATACACAGTAAAATTCCAATTTTGTATTAGGATGTCCACTTGTTTAAGAAATACCACGGCATTCTGATCTTATTTCAAAATGTCACACATTCTGGCTCGGGTTTCTCCTAATACCATGAAATGTCAGTCTCCCAGTACCTAGCACTTCTGCAGGGCTGGAGTTCTAACCTTTGCTTGCTGTTCACTCCATGTGCATGTGTTTGTCCTCCCACACCATTTTTTCCTCCCGCTCTCTCAGCATCTTACGTGGTCAAGGGCTGCTTTCAGCTCCTTCTGCCAAGCCGCTACAACTCTGCTGTTGCTGATCAAAACAAGTGGCATTTGCACAAAGCGATGCTCAAACATTCTGTGATTTGTTGTGCATTAGAGATCTTTTCGTTTTCCAGAAAGTATTCACAAATCTCCTCTTTACGTGCACGCGGCTCGTAATCCACATCCCAAAGGCTTGAGAGCAGCAGCCATTAATAGATGCAGGGACTCAGGACTAAGAGGGCTCATCCAAATCCAAACTCTTGCTTTTCTAGGTAACTTCCTATAAAACTAAATGTTTAGGTTTAAACAGTTGCTAAATACTTTAAATGCTAAATGACCCCCAAAAGTTTCAAGAAGTTATTTAAGGTATTTTTTTCCCTAGTGCTTTGTAAACATAAATAACATCAAAAATAGAGTTTTGAAAATCTTTGAGAAAAGTAATTCTGGATTTTACCTTGTGTAACAACATAGAACTTTTATATAATTATCTGCATTTTTATGCCAACTTATGGTGTAATTTCACACACAATTTTCCCTACCTTAAGCCACGTATCCCAGAAGTGCAGTGTTTAGCTTGGTTTGCAAAAGGTACAGCTGTTGTACATGGGCTCCCTCTGTCACATACCCACCCCTCACAACTTCTGAACTCACCTGGCAATTTCTACAACGTTTGAAAGCACCAAATAAGTCGCATAAAAACTAAATTTCTGTAAGGTTACAGAAATTTCCATTTGCATGGAGAAAACCCAGTTAATCCTCCCACATTACAGAAAAGCAGACAAAACTTGGCTGTCTGACACGCTGATACTCGGCCAGCCATGTGCTGCCTTATCAGCAGGAATGAGCTCTGATAAGCCACACTGTGGTTTTTCTCCTGTTTGATGGAATGTCTGTGGGACGGGCAGGGAGGCAGGAGGGAGGTCCTGGGGGGCAAACTGCACAATCATTAAAGAGCAGTTTGTTAAACTATCAGCTCTGTTTTGGCATTCTTAGAATTGAAACAGAAAGTTTCGAGTGGAATTTAAGACAGACCACATTCCTCTAGATCTGATTGAGACGAACAGTCCCAGCGAGCCCAGCTCTGCTCAAGGATGAGTTCACACATCATATGTAACATTTAGCTAAGGAATGTGTCCCCTATTCATTATAAACACAGGTAAAAGTTACATCTCCAGCAAAAGGCACTTTCGGTACTTCAAAATTCTATGTTAGGATCCATGTTTTGAAGCATCAAATCTCATTTTTAGCAAAGGAATCTCATCTGTTTACAAAACCCACTCTTCTTTCTTAATAAACCCCAAAGTCCCTGTGTCTGTATCTACAAAGCTGTTCGAGAAATTGGGAAATTGAGGGGGTGAGGTCTGGTTTGGGGCTGTTTTTTGCAGTTACACTTGGAAAAGGTGATTATATAGATGTGATTTACTTGTATTCACTGGAGTAGGAGGTTATTTCACTGTCGTTGTGCAACCACTTGAATTCCAAGGGCCAGCTGCCTTCGGCAAGGCACGTAAGGACCAGGCGGTTTCCTTCCAGGTGGATCTGGGGCAAGCCTGGCTCTGTCTTGAAGAATGGTGCAACATCCCCTGCAAGACAAAGGTAAAAAATGGGTTTGGAGGCTATTTGAGAACATACAGGGGAAAACTACTGAGGTTTAGCTCATTTCTTCTCAAAATGGTCATCGTAAAACAAGAAACAACATGATTCAGTTAAGGCTCGCACTGGTACGTTCATAACTAAGCTTTATCTTTAGGGGCAGGATTACCAAGATCTCGATAACCTTTGTCCTTGCCCACTCAGACAAGTTTTTGTCCGTGTTTACTTTCTCCATGTGAGAATTCCAACATTGTCTGCTGTGGCAGGCAGTGAACAGCCCTATTGGCTTTTTTTCCCCCCATCTCCTTTCTGAGGATTAAATCCACTCAAAGCTTTTTTTCCTTTTCTTTTTTTTTTTTTTTATTTCTTGAATAGAAACCAGAGGAGTAATCTTGGATAGAAATGATTATCACAGCAGGAAAAGTCTCAGGGTAAATGAAGATTCTTGATAGGGAAAAGAATTTAGAAAAAAAAAAAACCCTCACAAGTTTAATGTGTTTTTCAATGTTCTTGCCAACCAAAATGTGTTAAATTCTATTACCTGGAGCCACTAACAGATTTAGAATTAGGCTACTTCAGTAATATGCAGGGGTCACACGTACTCTCAAACCCATGTGTATCACAAATAAAGCACTCCAAGCAGCAAAATTCTTGATGGGTAAATTGCCAAAGCTCTGCTCAAATACAGATTGATTCTGAGTCCACACCTGCTGGAGATCTACCCCAGGCACCTCTGGAAGATGAAGGTTTTCACACTTTACGTGTCAAATTTCTACTTGCAACTACAGAGGAACTATAAGCTTAATTTTAGAAGCATATAAATACCTTCTGTAACCAAAATTACCACATAACGGCCTGGGTTGGAAGAGATGTTAAAATTCATCCAATTCCAACCCCTACCATGGGCACGGACACCTTCCACTAGACCAGGTTGCTCCATCCAACCTGGCCTGGAACACTTCCAGGATTTTATGTTTATGCATAAACCACAGAAATTATATTCAAAGTCAACAATTTAATACAAAATATGAATAATATTCAATAGGTAGACAATGCTGAGTTCTGCTTTAAAGAGTGCAGGGGGTGTGTGTGTACTTTATATATAAAATACAGAAAAAACCCAAGATACACAAATGTTGTCCCAGTGCAAGTAATGGTTCAGTTAAACTGCAAACCTTCCTTTTAGAATTTATTTTAGACAGGCTCAGGCATTCTTACACTTGCTATTTAAGGAGTTTAGCCTGTTTTTTACAGTCTGGAGGGAAATGCCCTCACGTACTATTCAAGGCTGGCTGGAATTTTTGAACCCACGGGTCACAGAATCGCTGGCAGCCCCAGGACACCCCCAGGAGCTCGGGGCAAGGGGTGCTGGTGGTGGTTTCCCAGTGGCTCTGGTGTTCCACTGGGGTTCACAGCCCAGCCTGGGGATGTCAGCGTCCCCAAGCCTTTATCTTTCACTTTGCCTCTGCTCAGGGAATTTTTGTGACTTGGCAGAGCACGTGGCAGCACAGACTCGTTATCATTAAAGGGTCCCGGGGCAGAGCTGGGCTCCAGCTGAGCATGGCCGGGGAGCCCCAGCCCCACTGGTGCCAAAGTATCTCCTGCAATGAGCTATGAATCAGCCAGAGCTCCCCACTCAGCTGATGAGCTGGGCTGACATATTGTCTCCTGAGTTTTTAGATTTTAACTTCAGGGACACAGTCATTTATGCAGAAAGAAAAAGCACACAATCTTAAAGCAACGCTTATAAACTATCACACAAAATCCGATCTACCAAACCGAGTTAAAAATTGTATTTGGGGTAGGGCCCTTTTCTGATTTGTAACATTTTAAATAACCTGTCTTTCAAACAAACGGATTTATGACGAGTGCAGATCAGCAGTATCTTCTTTAAATTGGCTCTACAGGAAACCACAACAATTCAACATATGAGAGAATTGGAACAGTTCCAAACTAGCAGATATTCCCAGACAAGCCACGGATAGTTTTTACACCTCTCCACACTATTATATGACTGAGAATATATTCTGCAAAGCTTCTCTTTTAGTTGTTGTTTTAATGACTGCAATTACTGTGAAATCATCTTATCCTAATTCTCATTGTCTCCTAACGAGTAAAATCAACCAATATTTTAAAATGTTATAAAGAAAAATTTAAGTTGGAGTTAGAGGATGTTCCCGTGAAACACAGTTATTTCTCCCAGAGTGAAAAGCAGATTTTTACAAAGGTATTTCCAAACAAGTGAGAAAATCCTAAATCCTGTCAAAGGCTTCAGATGTATTTCGGGGAGTCTCCCAAGGGAGTTTCAGACATTCTACCCTGGTAAGATTAAAGGTGTCAGGCTTCCTCTGGAGATGGAAAAGCAGCAGCTGGGAGCAGCGCTGGTGTTCAGGGGAAGATAACAGAGCCCAGTTGGTAAAGTGAAACGATTAGTGCTGAGTCCCCTGAAAACAACATTTACCTGCTCACGTACAGAGGCTCCTGGAATGAGTTCCCTAAACTATTCCTCCCTGAAGAAAGTTTAGTCACTGAGGGAGAGCTCAGTGGAAGCGGTACCTGCACCGAACCGAGTCATTTGTTGATCCTTGTTTTCAGTGATTTACAGACTCAGCAGCACAACCTCCTTCGTTACTTACTCTGAATTATCCACTTACTCCTGACTTGCGTCTTTCCAAGAAAAAATGATGTGTTTGGAAGACAAAGTGCTGCCCACAAGTCTGTCATTCAGCCCTGCATTTCCTACTCAAATATTCCAAACCCCGTGATGCTGCAGCCCACTCAGAGCTATCTCCCATTTAAAGCATCACAATCAAGCTGTTATTACATGAAAATGATTCTCAAAACTCAATCCAGTTCTGTTAGAAGCTAAAATTTAATAGACCTACGGGAATATTTTTATAAAGAGTATAGCATGCTTTATAAATTACCCTGGCTCTCTGGAAGATTTACTTAAACCCTTGAAGTAATTTTATCTTCTAATCCTTTATTCCTGACTTTCTCATCAATCACATACCATCAGTTTATCAAATTCAATTATGCAATCAGAGCTCACTAAATATTCACTGAAAGCAGAAATGAAAATAAAATACAGAGCAAAGACTCCATGCACAGCTTTGATGACATTGGCATTTCTGCAGCACAGGGCTGCTCACACCTCAGGCTCAGGATCAAACCAGGGCCACACCCTGGGCTTTATTTACAGCCTTAAGCTGTAATGGAAAGCAGAATTTAAAACTAGACCTGCAAGGAAAAGTTTGGTTGTTATAGAGCATCCCAGGGAAACAGGAAAATTGGCAGGAAAAATATCAAAGCCATCTCAGAAGGGAAGCTGTAGGAAAGAAATGAGTGGCTGAGGGATGGAAGACACAAGGGGGCAGTTAATAGGTATGAGATACTTGCATTTAATAATTAACTACAGAAAGGGCTCACCAGGAGGCTAACCTTGGCCAACCAAGGGTTTAGAAGCCAGGAAGGCACTTTTTGTTTTATACTCTTCAAGAATGGAGTAAAATACTAATAAAAAGCCTATCTGAGTCCTAAAACCAAAAATGATAAAACACTGCAATTATTATTCTTGGCTAGAATACTTTTCTGCCTACCAAAAGAAAAAAAAAAAAAAGCAAGCATTCATGCTATACACTGTTACTTTTTCTAAATATGTTAATACTTCCAGCCTCTCTTGGCTCTTCAGCGATGCTGATTTAAAAATAAAAGTAATAGTAATTAAAGAGTTTTTTGAGTTGCAAGAAGGAGCAAAGGGATAAGGTGCCAACCTGTTGGCACATGGATATTTACAGCTCCAGTAAATTTTCATTAAGTCTGCTTACCAAACTCGCCAACACCCCGACTTGTGTCCTTAAAAGGATGCTGCGGATTTATTTTTATGTAAATCTCAAGAAGAAGTAGGGTTGAATATGCCAAAATTATCTGGAAATTTGCTCCACAGCGTGCCTGCCTTGCTTTTCTGGCACCTCTAAACTGCCTGAGTTTCGTCACACTGCTGGGTTGGCCCATCCAGTCTCTTTCTTTGGTACATGCAAAGCTTAGATGGATTTTATCTCAAAATAAAGATTCAGGACCAAATTCAACAATACCCAGACAGTTTTCCTTGGACTAATGCTGATATTTAAATACAAAATGGTGCTGGATGCAATTGTGCTCTACTCTGGGCTTGTCCTCAGCCCTGGCAGGTGAGATGCACCACAGGAAAGCTGAAAGCTCCCTCAGGCTCCATTCTCCCTGAAAATCACGCTCAGGCACAAACTTCCACCAGGGCCTGCAAGAGGAAAAGGCAGCCTGGCTGGACAGCTTTGTACTGACTGGAATGACAACAAAGATTCCAAGACTAGGTACTCATTAAATACCCAAGGAATCTCATACGGATTCCGTGAGTGAACGTGACTTCAGAAACAGGAGAGCACCATCTCAGGGACCTCAAACATTCCCTCAAACAAATTAGCAAGGTTTGGCTAATGATTCTTAGCCCTTGAAGAGCTTAAATTTGTAAAACACACAAAGCAAAGTCAGATTAAATAGATCTTTCAGTTACTACAAGGTCTTACAAGATCTTGAAAGCAGTTGCACAGTCCTGTCCCTCAGGAATTAATAAATTTTAATTAAAGACACAATTTGATCTCAAGAACCTCTACCCTGTGGAGAAAAGGGAAGTCAGAGCACTCCAGAGAAGTACCACATCACCCTCATCAGTAAAACCCACTGCAACTACCCTCTTCAAATCTCAGCTTCTTTTTTTCTCCAAAAATGTTGGATACCAACAGTTACAGGTAAAATCATACGTGTCCACTTCCTGAAAAAATCTGTTTCTGTGGTGCTGAACACTCAGAAGAAGGAAAAGGCAGGGAGTGCTGAGAGCAGGTTGAGAGATCCCCTCTGCCACTGCTATTTGTCTTTGTTATGCACCTCTACTTTTAAGTCGTTTTTAGGTGAGCTAATATTGAATATTAAAAGTAGATCGACCTGCACATAAATCAGCAATTCAGAGCAAATACAGCTCAATCACTTAACAAATACCAGGTGAGCAGCTGCCTTTCCATGGCTCAGTCAGCCCCACTGGTTCAACATTGAAAACAGAGGTTTGACTGAGACACATTTTTCAAACTCAAAAGAAAAACAAAATTAGTTTATTAAGTAGCACACCTCTATTGATTTTAGCTTATTAATATCCAGTCAAAGCATGATGCACATTACTGTTTCTTCATATGCTTCTAAAGCTACGATCAGCTGACATGGGAAAAGAAAGAACGGAATTATCTCTGAGGAATTCTCCAGGACAATGAGGCAGAGGCTGAACGATGAGCTCAGGAGAAGATCAGCAACACAGAGATGTTTTTACTCTCAGCGTTTGCCAGGAAAAGAGGTCTGACCCACCTTCAGGTGGGTAAACAAAAGCCATGGAAAGAGCATCCCAAAAGGTCTGTCTGGGGCATTGAATATGTAATCCAAAAGTATGGGTGAAAAGGCAACTGGAGTCAGGAAAGTCAACTCGAGACAGGGAGAATCTTTCCAGTAATCCAAAGAAAGTAGGTACAGCTATGGACAGCAAAACCCCGTTCAGGACCAGACTGGAGTTCAGCTGTGACTTTGTCGAGCACAAACAGTCGAGCACGAGCTGCTCTGCTCTGACAGCAAATAACTGCAGCCTCCCGGGAAAATGGTTTTTCTTCTTATTCCCAAGTTGGATATGGAAAAGATTTTTCTCTATTTCCTTTTCAAAAGGATCTTTTAGTCTTGCTATCTCAGTTTTTTAATCTTACAGTTTCTGATATACATGCATACATGTGCTAGCTCTGGATGCGAGTTGTATTCTCTTGTGGAAATGAACTTCAACAGATTACATGGCATATGAATTTGGAATTATTACACAGTAAATCCTGGGAAATGTACCAGAAAGTCAGATTGAACTCAGATATATTTGAATCAATCTTCTTTTGAATTCAAACCTTCTGAAATGCATTGGTGAGATGCTGTGCAAGTTGGTATATGATCTATTCATAAACTGTCAACAATGTCAAACATACATTAGAGCATTCAGTCACTTTAACTGTATTGATTTGCAGGAAGTCTATTTTACCCAAAATATTGGATCTTTGAGATTCAAATTTTTGTGGTTGGAAGTGTGACATAAATCACCAACTACAACAATTAAATTTAAATTGCATTTTACTACCTCATTCTAAACCTCGATTGCAAAGGACTGAGGCATCATAGTGAATATTTCATTAAAATATCAGGTTATTTTTCAAATATACTGCAGCAGCTAAGAATTTTCACACAATGGTATAAAGCATTTTCTCAAAATGGATTTCCTGAACTTTCATCAAAGACGATATCTGATTTTATATTGGAAGAGTACCGAAGCAACTGTATTTAAATCAGGCTTTCTTCCTCAATTTCACACATCAAGTAAATGAGCCCACGCTACCCATTTCCGTCGTCCTAGAGATTAAAAAGATAACCTTCTTTTTGGGTACCTCTATTATAATCCCTGAATGCAAATACAGATATCAGCGGAGGTTGATGGATGGTGCTTTTAAAGGTTTAATTGGGGATGGAATTAAATTGTTTTAGGACTCAGCAAGTTCTGTGAGGAAGCCTACATATTTCTAGAATAAGTGACATTTATTTCTTTTAAATGCACAGTCTCAGGGAGACAAGATTTCAATGGGTAACTTCTTATTTTTTGCCTTGAACAGCTCACATAACTAATTGACAAGTTAGTTACTGGGTAATTGCCAATCATATATTTGATTTGGATGGAGGAAATATTGAACTAAAGATTGCAAACCTGTTGCAGTCCATCCCAAGAGGAAAACTAAACATTCTGTAATGTATAGTTATGATTAGCTTTCAACAATTCAATAGAATAGGAGTCCCAAGCAGCAAGAACGAGTGTTTCACACTGATAGTTGAGTAGATTTAATTAAAAATTCTTTTTTTTTTTAATTGAAGCATCACTTCTCTATTTCAGAATTACCTAAATGGCACTGCAGATTCCAGTTGGCTTCTCTGCTCCTCGTTTCTTGATGCAAACAGACCAAATGTTTTTCCCAAATCTTGGCTAACACATAGTGTTGCTTAAAAGAACAAACATCCTAATTCATCCCTTTAGAAAGTTCTATAATTCTAAGATAAACACCACAAAATGACTTGCTACAGTAAAACCTGTTTTAATATTTCCAACCAGTCTTCCCTGTTTTAAGGCACAGACATTTCCTGTTATCTCTCAGCCGTCTTCCATTTTTCTCTATGAACGGCTTTAGATGAACTAAAAAAATCCATTTGCATCCTGAGACAACAGAAAAAAGACAGAGCAGATTTTTTTACGATAAAAAATAAAAATCTTACTATCACTGACTGCTTAAAAGTCCTTAAACCTAACCTGTTCTTTGTATTCATAAAATCTACTCCCTAAGACTCTGCCATCTATTTAAAGACCATCCTTTCATTCACTACACAATCACTTCTTGAAGAATTCCCTTTTGAGAAAAGATTTCTCGAGTTTTATTAGAAACACTCAAAACAGAACTGAAAGGAGGAAGGCCCCCAGAACCACAGCAGAGGACCTGGATTCTGATAGAAAAAAAAAAAGAAAAGAGTGGTTGGTAACATCACTCCATTAAAATTCAACATAAACCTCTCTCAGTTATCCCCAATAACTCAAGAAAGACTTTCCCACATGCAATTGTATTATTCTTTTCTTAAAATTGATTTTTTTAGCAGACCAGCCAAGGAGGAAAAAAAATAATGAGCTGATATCGTTTTAACTGAGCCCCAAGCAGCTCCTGATGTATTAACCTAAAATCCCACTAAGGCTTCCTTTTCCCATTTAATTTCTATACCTCATGTTTTAGTCTCACTTTCTGACCACCTGTAATAATTCAGTTCAGTCGGGGCAAAATAAATTATATTGGTTTATTGTATATCAGAAGGCAACCACTATTCATAGTTTTGTGAATTCATGGAATATCACCGAATCCCAGAATGGTTTGGGTTGGAAGGGACCTTAAAGCTCATCCAGTTCCACCCCCCTGCCATGGGCAGGGACACCTTCCACTATCCCACGTTGCTCCAAACCCTCTCCAACCTGGCCTTGGACACTTCCAGGGATGGGGCAGCCACAGCTTCTCTGGGCAACCTGTGCCAGGGCCTCCCCACCCTCCCAGGGAAGGATTTCTTCCCAATATCCCATCTAAAGCCACCCTCTTTCAGCTCAAAGCCATTACCTGCTGCAAGATTAAAATTCAAAAAGCTACATATGATGTTGTCAAATTATGTTTAGTGTTGTTCATACACCAAAAAGGCTCCAGAATTTTTTTTTTAAATATGCACGAGGGTGTTTTTAAGAAAGTTACAAATGCACCGAAAGAAAAAGGCACATCCGTACAAAGCGGGCAAATGAAAGAGAACCCATTAACTATGAAAACCAAAACAAAATCTCCAAAGAAACCTCCAGCCTCTGAATTTGGTATCAAAGCACAACCTCTGTGCTTTTCATATTCTCCTCATACAGGGATGTTTACAGAGCCTCACTCAGAGACTCGAGGAAATAAGTTGTTAGTGTTTAAATCTCGGCCCACAGCAGGTGGAAGGCAGAGCTGCCTCGCCGAAAAGAGAATCCAAATATAGCAGGATTTCCTTCACTATTTTAACCACAAAGGAAGCTATTGTTGTTGCTACATAATCTACAATCTCCAACTACTGTAGGGCAGCCTGATCACACTGATATCTATCCAGCAACTTATAAATATATCCACTAAATATTCCAACTGACACCTGCACGAAGGAGAGATGAAACCCTACAGAACACTTAACAGGAGAGAAAAGATGAAAACGTAAACGTGTTTTCCTCAAGTTCATCCCTGCTATAAGAAGCATTCTCAGTGTGCAGAAGATAAATTAAATCGAAAAGGTAAACAGCTGAGGAGTGTCTTGAAGTACCAGAACAGAAACACGAGAGCAGCAGGAGGAAACAAAGGAACAGCAAAGGCACTGCCAGACCTGAAAGCCAAGTCAGGCACGTATTTATGTTCTCAAGGAGAATTTATTTCTAAATAGCAGAGCAGCTATGAATATCCAGAGAAGATATAAACACATCTCTTTTGATGGAGGGGGCTGGAGGGGAAATGATTCATGCTCAAACCTTTGTTCAAAGCAGTGCCTACTGCTCACTGCTATTGTTATTTTGTTTAAATGTAACTTGTGACTTTTTTTTTTTTTGTTTAAACTTGAAAAATGTAAGTAGGTTTAGAAACTGGGTAACACCTGCCTTAAAAAACTCAAAGGATCTCAGTGGTGTCACTGAACTGGAGGGTGGTGAGCACGGGAGCCCACACTGTGCTGAGCAGAGGAGACAGGACTGTTCGTATCCTTGTGTGATGCTGGATTAGGACACAAATGCCAACAAAGTACAGCCCAAAGTTCACAGAACTCAGCTGAAATATTCCCACATCTTAAGCAAACTCTGGGACAGGCACCTGGTCAGAGACAGCAGCACAGAGAGATCCCTGCAGAGCTCTCAGGGCATTTGTGCAGACACTCCCAACGGGGCGGATCAAAGGCTCTTTGGAAGCCTCACACAAACCGGGCACCTTCATTTTCCCAAATATCACCACTTATTTCCGTGTCTTTTACACCAAATCCTTTCAGAACTACCCAAGTGGAATTCTTTCACCACTTCAAGGAAAACACACAGATCTGGAGCCTATAGGATTATTTTCAGCCACGCTGACGAAACATGTAATTTTTTCTTGTCAAAATTGGAAGAAACGTATCACTGTTCTAGAAAACATAACTGAGCTTGACATATCTGAAGGCAAAGAAAAGAGTCAGTTGATTAATCTGGATATTTTATTTAATTTTCTTTGGGTTATAAATAAGCAGCAAGTTAATACTGTTTTCAACTTTTGACAGTTCTAATGTTAATTACATGTACTGGATTTTATAAATCAATACTTCTTACATAAAGTGTTATTTAACTTGTCAAGTGCAGCAATAGATCAATGCATTTACTGTTCTTGCTAACATTGATGGATGACAACCATCAAAAGCATATGTAAAGGAAAAATAAAAGATTTATTTGTAAGCCAGACAGGGTTAAACCCCAGTTAGGCAGACAGGGAACTTAAACAGTGTTTTGAAAATAACATCTTAGCTTTATTAAGGTGTGAAAAGTTTTCTTCTTGTTTAGGTTTTTTGAAGTTTGGGGGTTGTTTGGGGCTGATTTGTGGGGGTTTTTTTTCTTTTAATGCCAAGGCCCGAAACTACCAGCAGCAGACTGCTCTGTGTACAGAACTGTTACATTAAATCTGTGTATCCTATAGGATACACCAGCAACGAATTGCACCTCCCAAACTTCAAACACATTTTGCTAAAATACCATATCCCCATGTTCTGCACACAGTACTTCCGTCTAAACATACAAATAAGGTGATAAAAACCATGGAAGTGTAGTTGATAACTACTTTATTATTTGCAAACATGCTACAGTTAATGTGTTTAAAATTTTAAAGGATGTACAAGTCAAATTTTGACCATAAATCAGTTTCAAAGACTGCATTCACTGCATTATGAGCTGTAATAAAAGAAACACTCAGTTAAAAACCATCCTAAGAGCCAGTACTAATGCACCTGCACATCTTGAAGAGCTACACAGGTCACAATGTAACTAATACTCGTTATTTATTTGTCCCATTTGTAAAGAAGACATAAAGTGTATTAAAATTATGAAATCCCAAAGAACTGAAAGCTATTACTCTGTATGTAACTACAGTAAATCAATAAAATATTGGTTAAAACCCACTGTCAGAAGTGTGTATATATACAGAATGTATAATCACGCACTGAAATAGAAGGGGAAATTGTTTTCCTTCTGTTATTGATAGATTTCTCAGGACACAAGTAATAATTACACAATTCTATTTCCAATTCAGGGAATGACAAAAAACATCCTTTTGTGTTAAAAATTGTCATGAGGATGGGCTTTTCAAAGTTATGAAAGGTAATGAATGTAAACTTGAAGTGTTATCCTTTGGAAGTAATTAATGTAATCATTGCATTTTAGTGCAATTTATCTGACTAGAAAATAGAAAGACGCCTCTGTTGTATCACCACAATATTCAGTGAAGTACAAGGAGGCCTTACTCCATCAGCTCTGTTATTTTGGATAATACTCATGAAAAGTGACAAGCAATGACTGCAATCTATGAGTTGTCTTAGCATGTTTAAGAAATAATTAACAAAAAGGAAAAACTGAAAAGCAGTGGTGAGTCTAAGTCAAAGAGAAGTTTGTAAAGTTGCTCTCAAACCTTGCAAAGAGATGAAATTCTATTTAACCAACATTTTTAAAGCAAAAAACTAAAAAAGAAACCACTTAGTCTACTGGCTAACATATGTCCTGCAGGGCCTTGTTAATACCTTCAACGAGACTGATAGTTAATGCAAAAAAAGTCATGAGATTGTCTTCAGAGTTTGAGTATTTTGTTTAAAATAATCCGGCAAAAGACTTCTCTTCACAAAAACTCTTCAAAATTGTTAAAGGAGAATGTGTATGAAAGAGAAAGGTGATCAGCTGCCTCGGGTACAGCCTGGGTTTGTGTGTCCGGCAGGATTTTGTGTGAGCTGTCAGGCACCTGAGTGATGTGAAAAGAGAAAAGCGGGAATTGTGCACGCGTCACCTCCGTGTCCTGCTTGAAACTGTGCGTGAGGAGAAGGGACAGCCCTGGGAGCCTGGCCAGGAGATCGAACACAGAGCACTCAGCGCTCACTGCAGAAATACAGCACCAGGCTTAGCCCCATCCCACTGGCCCACAGCACACACCGGGCAGGGAGGAAAGCTGCCAAACCCTACACCTTACACTGACCGTGCTGGATCCTAATCCTGCTCTCACACAATCCAGGGCAGCAGCACTTGCTGGAGCCCAATCCAATAAATACAGACAGGCTGGCTAAACCCTGCTTAGCAGCACCAGCAAACGGAGAGCAAAGCTCTGCTCCTCGCTCTGACCCAGCTGAGCTGGCAATAATGAAGATGTATATCCACAAGGAGCGTGGAACCAGCCAGAACCTCGATTCATGAGCACTCCTGTATCCTGTAAGAGGTGAGCCCTGGGCGGGTTTACAAGTTCCATAAAATTGCTCACTGGGGGAAACAATCTGCTGGCTCAATTCTCTGCAGGATTTCCCCAGTCCCTCCAGTCATCTGTTCCTGCTCTATACATCCACATACATCATCAAGCTGACAATTTAGAAACTGGACCAGATGGATGTATAACCCCAAACAGTGCTGTTTGTTAAATCTAAAAGCCATTAATCAGAGTAATTTCCTTTATTAAAGTCTGTGGGAGAAAGGGACAAATATAGATGACGTATTACCCGAGTTTACTGGGAGTGCATCACAGGATGACACACACGGAGCTTATTTTCACCCAGCAACACCAGAGAAAAATGTTGACAGCAGAAATGTTCCTCCCAGAAAAAGTAGATTATTGCAGGACAAAGAAAGCAGGAAAGGGCATCCTAAATGCTTTGTTTGAGTAGATAAGGCATGTTATTTTCCCCGGAGGAAATAATTACGTTCTCTGAAAGGACTGGCAACTTCAAGTTATTTTTAAACAAAGAGCAGTTCTTTGTGTAACATGAGCACTGAGTTGTTTCAGAGAAGCAATAGGTGAGACTGGATCAACGAAGTTACCTTCACCTTTCACCAGGCACTTAATGCCAGCCCAGCTGGAAAACAGCCTAGGCTGCCTGAGGTTCAAGCCTCACAAATAATACTTACTCTGCTCTGCCTTTTCTGACTCTGAAGTTCCTCACATTTTTAGACACAGGGCCAAAAAAAATCAAGGTATACTTCCTGTCCTTCCAAATGAAAGCTTTACAAGGAAACCATATATCTGCAGCACATAAAAAAACATTCCAATTTTAACAGCCAAAAAAACTTCTACAAACAAATGACAGAAAAAGTCCTCTAGAAACACCCACAAATGGTTTTTTGACTTTTAAAAGAAGATTTACAACAGGAAGGAAAACCTGTAGCTATTTGCTTAACAGACAAAAGAAAAGATTTCTATAGATTAATTTATTTTGGAGAAGGTCACCGAAGCAGAACACAGTTGTGATTCTGTAGGGATGCTCTGACACATTACTGCAAACAAAGCTGATTTTGCAGGTCCTGTTGCAGGGCAGAACACCCTTACTCCAGCACAGCAGAAATCCCAGTGATCCCAGTAAGGGAGGTGACAGGGCAGCCTCCTGGGCACTTGCTCTGCTTTAATTCCCACCATGGTGGGAATAAGCCAAAAACAAGGAAAAGGTCCAGGTCATGTCCCTGTTGGACGGGGCTTGGAGCAGCCTGGTCTGGTGGGAGGTGTCCCTACCCATGGCAGGGGTTTGGAATTGGATGATCTTTGAAGTCCTTTTCAACCCAAAGCATTCTGTGATCTTATGATTCTATGAATCACTTAAAAAAAAAAAAAAAATAGTATGACCCAAATATCACTGATGTGATATATTCCTGTTACCTTCTTTTAAGGGTTTATCACATAAATACTCCTACTCACACGTTTTTCACAATCAGAGATTTCATTGATACAGTTTATGAAAATGTCTTTCACCAGCGTGGATTTCAAACAGCTTCTTCATGGAGGAGAACCTCTGAAACAGCCTCCTCCAGAAGCCCCGTCTGCCTTAAGAGCAAACAGACTGAAATGTTGGTGCATTATTGCTGGCTCATTAAGAAGCAAATTAGTTGGTTTTGTCTTTGTTTAGCAGTACTCCACAGGTACTTATTTTGACACCGCTTTAATGTGCAAACACATTAAATTAACGTGTTTCATGGTTACAGGAAACATTCATTGGACAAAGGCTAATCCCGCAGCCTCCCAGCAAAAATGATTATTTCTATATTAAAGAAGTTAAATTACATAAGACACTTCTCCACACGTGCTTTTTTGCCAACCCACTATGTTTGGCAAAAGCTGATGATTTTTATCCTTCTACTTCATATTTATAAAGTACCTTAAATACGAATTACTACAAAAATAAATAAAAGTAATAAAAATTACATACGTGGCAAAAAAAAACATAGCCAGAGTTGACCTTCTCCTCTGTGTGTACAACCAAATCATTACAATTGTGTGTGCAAAGTTCAAGAACAACCTCTGCTGTTTCTCTGTACTATATATAGAAAGCAAGTTCTATTAATAAACAGTCAGCCTAAATTAGCATTAAGACAGTATTTATTTAGTTTAGACTTTTGGCCTTTAGTTTATATCAGCTTGGAAGTAAACAATAAAAGTATAATAATGGCAAATAAAACAATGAAGCAGTAAAAATAACACGATGATGGATTAAAATACATTGTTCTAGTTGGGAGTCAATAGGGCAAGTGCTTTATAAAAATTATGTTTTCCTTTGACAAAATCAGTACAATACTTGCTGGTACAAGCAATAAAAAAAACCTCCCATAAAACACTTCCGACTTCGCTTTCCATTTTAATGGCTGCAGGCAAAATTCAGAATACATTTGTCAAGTTGATATTATCAACACAACAGGGGTATGCCTGACTTGTTCTACATTTGTTCTGAAAGTTCACTTCAGAGGCCATCAGCCAGGAAAGAAGAACACAGGAAACTGAAGTCATTCCTACCAGGCAGACACAGAAACACAGCTTCAAATATTTAAGAGAAGTTTCAGTAAATATTATCACATATTACTCTGCAAGGCATCAATCACATTCAGTTTAACATTAAAGACCAACCGTTCTGAAAATTAAAGGTGATTCGCACTCTCTCTTTGCTCAGTTTAATGAGACATCCGAGTCTGATCTGTGACAACTACTGCCAACATCTTTAACTTTTTTCATGACATCTAAAATTGATTTCAAAGACAGATACTGAGAAGGCAAGAATACTACAGAAAAGGACACAGGAAAAGCACTATAAAAGAGAAAATCAAATGTATAGCCTTAGCTTTTTTTTTTTCCCTTTGGTACTTGGAAATCATCTGCATCATTAAGCAACTGAATTTCCATTATAAATTCCTAAATGTACCTGAACCTTATTCTTGTGCCTTTGAAATGAATACCAGCCAAGTATATTAAAAACAATTCTTTGCTTTCTTCCATTGTTCATTTTCTATTTTGTTCACTTTGATAATGCCTGAGCTAGGGTTTTTTCCATGTAGTGAAAGCTTGTTCTTTCATGAAAATATATGTCCTTTTGCTCATACTTTTCTCTGTTTTAATTTCTCGGGTTTCTTCTTTTCCAGACAAAAATTTACAGAGGAGAAATATACGCCAGAGATCAAAAAAACTACAGCTGCAATTGTGTCATTCTGTGATTTGCCCATAGATGAATGAGTGAATGGTCGGTTGAACGAACTGATAAAAGCAACATTTATAAAATTACTTAAATGTCAAAATCGACTCCTTATTAACCATTCACTGGCTGAAAATGCACTGAACTCTGTGTGTTAAGGCTCCTTATTAAGCACCTCTAACAAAGACTAATTGTAGCAGGAATTAGTGTATCATTCAGTGGATTCCAAGGATAACACGGAATGGGTTTGGGCTGCTTGTTTTTAATGAGGGCACAACGATGTGAGGGCAAGGAGCTCCACTTTGGCACCAGCACCATGCTTGTAAGAGAGGGATCTCAACAGCTGTCCTGCCCAGATGGTTGCTTTTACTTACAGAGCTTTGAACTGAAGAAAGATTAAATCTACGGATGAGGGACCTTTACCTTGCAGCTCTGCTTGCATAGTTGGCAGAGCAAAATAGCCAAGATAAACAAGACATTTATTATCACCTATCTTATGCACACAGTATTTCTTAAACGGACAAAACGCCCTGGTTTGTTTAATTTTAGCTGCATGTGGTTCCCACTGAGTGTCCTGGAATTCTCAGAAAAAAAAAAAATAAGAAAGTCCAGCTTTCCTGTATTCCCATATGAACGTCCAGTAGTACAAAAAAAAAATAGGAAAACATTGAAAAACCAAACAAATACAAATTGCACAGAGGAAAAGAATATGAAGTCAGAAGTAACCAGCACAAAAGCAGATTGCCACGCACTGCATGACTAATGGCACATGCCTGTGTTCCAAGGTAACTAATCCCATTTTCCATTGCTAGCTGAAAGTCTTGAAAGAGTCATTCCTGGGGAAAACACTGTTTTTTCTTAAAACAAGACAAAAGAGTGAAGGATTTGATTTGCTGTGCTGACATAACCTCAGCAAGCAGCAATAAACACCATCCACTGAAAATGTGTTTGTGTCGAGTTCACCAAACTCCAACTCCTGTGCGGTTCTGACCTGAGGTTTCTCGTAGAAGGCGGTTTCCACACTGACTTTTTTAGGGATCTTGGTGAATTCCTTGGTTTACTACAAGTGTTTACGGCAAATTGCTGCCTGATAACAGCTGTTCTCCTGTCACAAGAGTATCCCCATCACTAACAGGTTTTATTGAGCCTTAAAATTGGATATCAATATATGAGATAGAGAAACTACAAAATCTATGGCAGCTATCGCACAACTTCCAGCCTTTTACTGTTAATGAGTGCTTCTGGTGCACGCTGAGGTTCAAATGAAATATTAATTAATTCTATTCTGGCAGCTATGTACTGTTTGGAAGCCAAAATGGAAGGCATCTGCAAACTTCTAAGGTGAAAATTTATTTTAAATTGCGCAAGAGAATTTGAGAGCTCTAAATTCTCTCAGGAGATTTAAAAGTGAAACTGATCTTTTGATTTTATCAACTGCATTTATAATAGAAATACTGTTTTATAGAAGAGAAGTGGAAGGATAAAACACTACTGAAGCACAAAACCCCAAAAATCTAGAGGTCGAAGAAATTGAGCTTTTTATGTTGTTCCTCATTTTCTTACAGTTCACAAATATAAAATGCACCCAGCAAGCAGAAAGGGAGAAAAGAGTGGAAGTTTTGAAATATGGTGTAGTTCTCACTCTGAAGGGGTCTATACATTGGCAGAAATGATCTTTAACCCTGAAACAAGAGAGGCTCACTGGCAATTTCTTTTAATTTACAATTCATTTCTCATGAGTAGATTCTAGATGAATTGTTTTCACGGCAGCTCTTGCAGGAGGCCACACTCTAACTCTTGCCTTCGTAAGAGGACTCAGTTTGTGGCACCAGCCTATTGACAAATGACTTTTGAAAACACGTCAAGTCATGGTCACGTCTCCGTGTGTATCCTGCAGGATAAAACCTCAATGGATCCCATTTCTCCTCCAGCCCTCGGGGAACGCAGCTCACTTCACGACGCTCTGATTGCGAGTCTTGTTGCTAAGTCCCCGCGCTGATAGAATTTGAAAACCTGAATCAAGAAACCACTCAAAAGTGCATTTTCTCCTCGTCGTTCAGTGAAAGAGCCCGGCATCAGCGCTCCCACATTTCCCTTCTGATCCATTTACCTCCAACATGACTTTTGCAATGCCACTGTGCCCTCAGACACCAACCAGCACCGACAAACCTACGGGCTGCATCAAACAACCGCGGCTCCTTCACCTCCTGAGCCTCGGCCACCTGGGATCAGGTGTCCACTCTGCGTTTCAGCCCTCGTGACACCTCTGAAAGTGAGCTCAGAGACATCTCCAGCCCTGAACAAAAATACCCACAGCAACCACGCAAATAAAAAGAGCAATCTCCTCTTCTATTCTGAAGGTGTCATCAGGGACAAGATTATAAAGTATTAATATCACACGCTTCTAATAAACAGAGTTGGGTCATTAATGAAAATAAGCTTCATGAGTTCAAAATAAATCTTGGCACACACATAATTTTAAACTGTCGCACTTCATCTAAATCGATGCAGTTTTTCATCTTTTTATGGCAATAGTGGTTCTGCCATATATTTCTCTATGCAAAAAGAACGATGCATTCTCGTTCAAGCCTTCAAAAAAAAAAAATTACCCTCGAGCATGGCTCAGCATAAAATATTCCAGCTCAAAATTCAAGCAATTAAGAAAAAGTTTTCTGCAGCCAGATATGCCCCATAAAAAGTAAACATACGTAGGCAAAATAAATTAGAGTAGCTACACCAGCACAGTGATACAGGTTTATCTAACAAGATACACATTTAATGCTTTCATCCTTCTTAACCCTTGCCCTCTGTTCATTACCAAAAGCTGAAAATAGCCCTTTTTTCTCTCTTTTCTTTCCTGGGAACCTTTGTCAGTCTAAACAAGCTATTTGAGGGAAAACAGTTCATCCTTCTCTCTACTGACACAATGATTGGAAGCTGTAAAATATCTATATTTATCTCAATGGACACATTGAGAATCCTTTTATCCATTAAGAATCAAGGGTTGAAATTACAGATGAATCCATAGGGAAATAAATCAGCACAGATTCCATGGGGTCCATGGGGTGTAGGGCTGTCAATTCTTAGAAGAAAACTGCAGTAAAACTGAAGATGCCTGAAAGATTCCCATGCTCTGGAGAACGTGGAAAATGTAGGAAAACCATCTCCATCAAGTTAAACTGCAAAGAAACAGAAGCTCAGCTGGGACAATGGTGGACATTTAACTCAAAAAAAGCCTGGTAAAGGCGGGCTGAGGAACAGCCTGGGTGAAATCAGGGTAGTTCAGGCTTTGTGGAGATGGAAAAAGAGAAAGAGAACAATCTGAATCAGACTGTCCCAGAGCAGGCATTTTTGTCTGAGATGAAAAAGATCAAGAAATGCAACTTGAATTCTTACAAGAACATTGGCTCAAATACTGAGAATACTCTGCACTAGCAAGGAGCGCTGTGGTAAATTTTCACAAGAAATTTGATTCTCTGTCTTGAATTCTCCTAAAATCCCCAATATACAATACAATTTCTCTTTGCTTTAACCCAAGATCCAGAATTTTGCATGGGAATTCCAAAATCCAAGTAGGGTTCTAGCAACTCAACTACATTCTGTTCATGCTTTCTCTGGTTAAAAAAAAATGGTGACAATTAATGTGTTTTTAAAATCAGAGGAAAATCAGCATGCATGAAATAGAATATAGAGATTTATAAAGCTAAGTTATTTTCTTATTTGCTACTCATTTCTTCAAATTGCACAGATTGAAATTGCCAGGTGATATATACAGATATCCATGAACTACTTTAATTGCAGTAACAACTAGAGGCAGACAAACGGGGTTTTTTGATTGGTTTCTTCCTCTCTTTTTAAATTTTTTCCCCTTTCCCCATAGCTTCCTTAGCCACTGGAAGCTCCTATGACCATTCCTTTCTCCCAAGCACACACCTTCAAGTCCACCCCCAAAGACAGCATTTCCCAAGTGACTGTAAATTGTTTCTAAATTAGAGCCACAAACTGCACTGATATAAAATTCATTTCTTTAACCCTGCTTGAAAAGCAAACTTTCCTCCCTCTTATCTCCCCTTGCCACCCAAATAATAGATGACAGTCATCTGTTTTATGTTAGACTATCATTCCCAGATCTCTCATGCTGATTCATTCTCAGCTTTCACAGCACAGGCACAAGTTGTCAGGAAGAGCTACGCTGGCTGCATTTCCCATATGGAATCCAACAGCTGGAGTTCATTCATTGGAGCAAGCAAAAAATCCCGATTAAATTAAAGAGAGGAAAACAACGCAGTGACAAACACATCTTCCTTCACCTTGAGTGCAGCACTGGGAAGTGGCGTAAAGCAAGGAGAGTGTTCTGTCTGCCAGTGAATTAACAAAGTCCAATTAACGATGGACTTGTTTGTGCCTAGGAAATTCCCCCATTTTCAAATTTCAATAACCCCGAAGTCTTCCCCTTCACTCCTGACTCCCTGAGTAGCATTCCCCAGCCCCACACATAACCCAGGTCCCCTGCACATCCCTACACCTTCACTCCCCACCAAGTCTAAAGCTGGCTTCTACCTTAGATAAATGATAATCAAATTATTTTCCTGCCTGTAGATTATTCTTAAACAAATCCAATTATTTAACTATTTTTACCTAAACGATCAACTTTAACAGCTCTGTCAAATTAGCTCCTGTGAAGACTTTTATCCTTAAAATAATCAGCTTTCTGCTAATAATTTAAGGAGTCTGTAATACTCCACAAGTGATATTGAGCTAATGAGCTACTTCCAGGGTTCAAACTTTCTCCGTGGTATTTTTAAACAAATTTTTAAATTTATGTCAAGGAATTTCATGAATTTTAATGGTTTAATACAGAAGCATGGGATTCTTTTCACAGTTTGGATTTTTTTTGTTTCCATAAAAAGACCTGTTTTAAGACAAGATTTCAGGAGTTTAAGTGTTATCATAATAATGACAAAATCTAGTACAGTATTATTCTGTTTCTGGAGGGAAAACTGCCTGGAGTAAGGAAGCGTATTAAAAGGGCCAGAAAGGTTAAACAGCAGGATGGAGAAGGCTTGGAAGAAAAGGTCCTTCAAAACATCAAAGTTCAAATGATAAAGAGAAAAAAAACAGCTCAAAGTCTTGTGTGGTAAATGTAAAAATGTGTGGTAAAATGTAAAAAAATACAGTGAAGCCTCCAAGAAAAAACCCACCACCATCAAAATACAACCCAAAAACCCCACCAAAAAGCCCTGAGACATGTAGGTTTTTTCTGCATTCATTTGAAAATTATATATATTACAGAATAGAACATTTCACCACCAGTTAAAGCTTCTTTTCCAAGAAAAAAGGACATTAGCTTAAATAATTATCATGGCCATTGACTCAGTGTTTGATGTTAAACAGCACATTGCAAGACTAATCAAATATTTTAAGAGAATTATTTAAATATAGATATTTGAAAATTGGTGAGCCACCTGCAGATTTAAATTCTTGTGTCTGTGACCACAGAGAGAATCATCCAAAGAACTCTTTGTGCTAATCAGGAATGGTTTTAGTGCTAAATGGTTAAGAGAACTAAAATTTGAAGACTGTCTGATAATCTCTGAAGGCAGGGAGAAGATCCTAAGCACCACTTCAGGTTTTCACTCTGTCCTTCAACAGAAAAGACACGTCTGAGTTTCAGCATAATGAAGTTGTACTGTAGTTCTATAGTTACTGTTATTTCTGTTGCAATAATTAATATATCCATATTAAAAAATGAAAGTACTGCAAAGATAGTTACATGGAGAAAACAAAATTTGGCATTATTCCACAATTTTCGACATTTTTGACATTTTTCATGAAACAGATCCGTTTCTTCTAGAAAAAGCCACCGGTATCTGATGTAATTTTTCCTGTTCTTTTCCTTCCAAGAACAAGAATCTGGATATTAAAATGCAATGTACTTTCTCCTTAGGTGGAATAATTTTCCCTGGGAGCTGTTCCTGGGAAGACAGGTCTTGGATGAGTCATCTCTCGTACCTCAGCTGACCAAAACTCAGCACTGCTGTACTGCCAAAAAGAGTAAATATGCAAGATGGAAACCATGAAAAAGTAGCACATCGATAGAGAAATAAACAGAACCATCCCTTAAATATGAAACAGACGGAAGTGCACGCTGTGTTTCAGAGGGATATTGATCTTACAAACACTGACGGCAAAGTGTCCAGGCGCCTTTATTTAAAGGAAGGCTTCAGTGAAATTCCTGGTCGATTTTTTTTTAAAAAATCATAAAAAAAGCTGTAAGGCCGTGCATGATAAATTGGGAAAACTTGTGATGGATGTAGCATATATTTGTGGATCAGAAGATTTAATGTAAGAACTGTAAACCAGCGTGTCAGATAAAAGTCAGGCTCACAAACAGCAGATACAGCAACTCCAATTTATTGCCAGCCCCCACCCTTGTCATCCATTTCCTTTGTCAAGCCTTAGTAATGACTGGCATTAGAGGAGCCTTGGCCTTGAAGCTGTGTCAGTGATCAGACGTGAGGCTGTGAGTGACAGCCAAAACTGACTGATTAGAAAGGAAACACGCCGGGAACGGCACGGCCGAACCACGCGGTTTTACCACGTCGAGCGAGAGAGTCGAGAACTGTTTGCTTGAGGGTAACTCAAAAGAGCTGGCAAAGAAAGATCATGGCAGGAGGAGGATCTGGACCTGTTAATGTATTTTTTTAATGCTTTCTGGTTCTTGCTGTGTGCACTCTGTGCCTTTAGAGCAATGAGTGATTAATGCTTTGCTTGGCGGCGCTGTTTTGGGTCATTTTCATTGTGTTGCTGATCACAAACCCAACAAGGGAACAGCTGTAGATGCTCAGCTGGGCATGGGGTGGTAAAATAGCTGGGAAAAACACATCCAAAGCATCACATCTAAGAAGAAGGGTACAAAAGTTTCAGCTGGAAGTGGGAAGAATGAAATGAAGAACCACTCAAGGTACGCAATGAAGGGATTATGAAAGTTTAAGGAATTTTACCCATCACCATAACACACCTAACAAAGGAAGACACAGAACTAACACAGTAACTCTCCCTGCACTACAGTAAGAGAACCCTTTGACATAGAATTACCTTATGCAAATACGAGATTTAAAGCCCATCTTCCCTGTCCAAACTACCAAAGGGGATAAGAAATACTTAAAAAGGGCCTTGAGGCTTCCTAGGCCTTTTAATTCAGTTTTGCAGCACAACTTTTTCAGGAAAGAAATGCTGCCATTACAATTAAGCAATTACTTTTCCTAGTTTATTATTTATGATTTTAATATAAGACTTACAGTTGCACTATATAATTGCAATCCATATCCTTGTACCATCCTGTCCCATAAAGCACAACTGTTGAAGTGTTTAGCAATTTACCACTTTGAATTATATTACAAATCTGCCTGGGAGTTGGTTCTTATACTTCGATCTAAAACTATTACCCAAGTCTTGTACAATGTAATTAAATAAATTAAACCAACCCTTGGGGACCTTTTGCTCTAAAATGAAATTTCAGATCCAAGAGTGCCTGTAACCTTTACTGTAACCATGTCTAAAATGTTACTTGTAATTTCACAACTAATCAGATCCTGACAGAAAGGCAGACACTTGTTGATGGAACCCCTCCTTCCTGCTATCCCCAAGGATAAATTTACTACATCATGATTGAAACAAATCGTCTTCTATCAGAGCCCATATTTTAGACAGGGTATTCTGGGCTCTGAAGAAAGGCTTCTGGAATATTGCTGCTCCCTTGCAATGCATGGATATCACTCAACCTCTCCTCCCACCCCTGGACTGGTCATCTCATTGAAAAAAATTCATATTTTGTGACATGCAACACTTTTCTTTCCATTCAGACCTAAATACCAGGCTGACTGCAATACCCGCTTTAGCAGTGACCAGCTGTATTAAATTAGCACCAGGAAAGGTACAGTTGAAGCTATAGTGTAAAAGGCCACGTTTAGCATGAATCACTCACTCTGTGAATGAAGGCAAATATTTTTAATCCTATCTCTCAAAAAGAAAAGGCAATAATCACCCACTGTAAGGAGGCAAGAAAGGTGGACAGACAGCAGCTTCTGTGTCATTATGAAAACATGGAATCAAAATCTGTGAAAAAGCTGTACTCACAAAGAATGTAAGCATACAGTAAAATATGGGCTCAAGACAAACACAAGAACCAGTCACAAAGAATTTTTATGCGACAGCTGAAAATTTCACCCTTTGGTTCATGGACCAGGGTGCTCCACACAGCTCTCACCACGCGCAGGGTACGTGATTTTATCAGTCTGCACACAGAAGTAAGGGGCACATGATGACAGAGCAGCTGAATGAAGCCTGGGGCTTTGATTCCTCCCTGCACAAGGACTCAGGAGAGGCTCCAGCTGAGCTGAGACACAGCACTGGAGCTGGGGTACAGCACATCTCAGGGTCGGCTCAATGATCTCCTAAAGCAGGCACTGGGGACCGTCCCCTGTTAGTGCTGTTGGTGCATCCTCTCATGTTGTTTGCTGCTTGGTACTCCTGACACATTAGAGTTTAAAGCCTATCAGGGGCCACTGATCAAGTACAAGGCTTTGTAAACCTGGGTTTCAGCAACCAAAAAAAGTGCCAGGCAGCAATCGCTGCTCAAGACTTTGCATCCTTCACTTCACACGTTCTTCTTCTCATTAGAAATCTTTTATATGAATGACATTGAGGAAGAGAATGTTCTGCCATCTGAAAAATTTGTAATTTTGTCCATGGCAATAGGGCCATCATCTCCCAAGGGTCACCTACCACCTCCCTGCCTCTGCCTGACATCAGCAGAACACTTTCCTTCAAGGTGCTCCCGTTCAAGGTGGCTCTGTAATTACATCAGCACCAGTTGTGCTCCTGAAGCTCTGGAGGAGAAACAGCTGATTGCTCACCCAGTACCATACCTTTTCTTTTTTGCCAATTAGGCAATAGTTTGAAAAGCAGAATAAATAATTCTTTTTCAGTCAGCTGGACAGCTCATAGGTTTTCTCTTCAGCAAGTATTGGGTATTTAGCTAAGCTGCATCTTCAGTGATCACTGCATTGTAACTAAAGACAGAATTATCAATAAAAAGGTATTGTAAAAAAAGAATCCCTATGGAGACCCAAAGAAGGTGTTCTAATGCAGGTAATTGTGTTCTTTCCAAAATAGCAAAAATAACACACTATCCATCCTGAAACACAGAGGTAACCAAGAAAGGATTATGTCATTTGCAAAAGGTTCCCTTCACTAGAGCAAAGTATTATTGCTATAATTATTATTATTATCTAAATTCAGCTGCTTCTGTATATTTAACTTTGAAAGAAATACCACAGTGTCCAAACATTTCTGATGAATAACGAGCCTGTAACAAGAACTACAAATGAAGAGATATTAAGAAAACATTAATTTCTCTATGTGAGTACTTTCAAAGGTCATCTCTGTTTTATTCATTCCTCCAAGCATGATTCTACCTCATCCAAAATAGCTCAAGCTTCTATCCCACTTATTCAGTTTTGCTACAGACCAGCAAAAAACTGTAATGCTGCACTAATCTGATCTCCCTAGCAGATGAATCAATATGTCTGAAGAGCATCACTAATTATAATAAAAGTGTGTTCATTAATAACATTATGCATTTTCATGCATAACTGAATTTTAAGTTTTCAAACACATACTCCAAAAAAATACTGTTCCAGAGTCCCCACATGGAATCCCCAGAATGGTAATGGTGCAGAATCTCAAGGTGCAAATACAAACACATGGATTTCTTGCATTACAGCCAGGAAAGCACAGTCAGCACGCAGCCAGCCAATGTGCCCAGGAAACAGGCAGTTTATGTCAATGTATTTATATAGAAATATACATATTTAAACACATATTTAAACAACAACAGCCACTCTGAACCCTCCTGCCACACTCTACAGTTTCCTTATGCCAGTCACTGCATTTAGCAGCTGGGGGTACAGACAATTTTCCTTGTTTTTCACCCACCATAAAGAAACAGAAATCGCCCCAGTTTTTCCATTGTTTTAATCTCTTTGTCCCCACAGTGAACTAAAATTCTGAGCTATACCAAGTGTAATAAGAAGAGTTAGAAAGGCTTTTTCATCTCCTAGCTCAGTGCACTGGCAGAGCAAAGCACCAGAAGGAATGACATTTCACCTCGGTGCCAATGAACCAGGATCCTCCGGTATTTGCAGCCTTTCCTTTGTAGATATGATTCAATATGACATAGCTCACTAGGATTTAAAGACCTGCATGAAATAACTGCTGCTTCTTACTTACAAATCCATTAAATGGGTTAAAAGTGACTTAAACTATTGAGTCTCAAAGGGGTTTTTTTGTATCTTCCAAGTGATCTTTTACTCACAGGGTAGCAGCAGGTAACAAGATGCAAAAATTCCTGTGTCTGTTCCCTTATTCTCCAGGGGCCTGGTGCCTCTGTGTGACTTTGTACAGGTTATAACCTCTCTGGATTTCATTTACCCGTCTCTAAAATGTGAATAATGCTTAACTTCCTCCTGGGAATTGTGTGGAGGCTTAGAATATTAATCCTGGTAAAGTGCTTTGAAATCAGTGAATTGAAAACAGCACAAAGCACCAAGTTTTATCTTGTGCATCCATTCCTTATTGCCTTTACCTTGTCAAGCTCATACAGAATTAACTGTGATCATTTAAATCAGTTTAGCTTTTGCAATAATAATCCTGCCTACTTTAATAATTAAAGAAAAAAAGAAGATGATAAAAGTAAAGTAACTTAAACCAACACTTCAGGTATTTCTGCTTACAGATGTAATACACACTGGGATATCACACCCAGTGCTCAATTTAATACTTCTCCTCCCTTCCTTTCTCTGTCTGGATGAACAGTGTTTAAAGAGCCTTCTAAAAGCAACAATCTGTTTCATTATGAAAATCTTTAAAATGGTTCTGAAGTGGCCTTAGTGGATGATTTTCTGTATTGATATCAAAAAGCTTTTCCTTACATCTTTGTATGCATAAAATACATTAAGTAATTCAATTCTATGGAACATAAAATTTTGTTTAAAAGTTGTAAAAATCCCTATAAAATGTGAAATATTTTTCTGGTTTCTATACAAATTAATGACCTCACGTTCAGAGCTAAAGAACAATAAAAATCAATGGTTTACCAAATCCCTGCTGATGTCCATTATACGTAAATACAATGAGAATCTGCTGGATTTTTTTTTAAGTAAAAAGCTTAGAATTCATAAGAGCATTTATGCTCTCGAGCACAGCCTAGAAAAACAGTTACTTTCCCAAGAACTACTTATATTATATATACTTTAAACCCAGGAGAACGCAAAATCCACTAAAACCCAATAAAATATGGAGAGGATCCACAATTAACCAAAATATTTGCCATATACAGAACATTAGCTAGAAAGAAACTCCATGGGCTAAGTGGGCACTCAGATGAGCAGCTGACTTTTCCAAAGCTTATTTAAACATTTCAGTACTCCTGCCTATCTTATATCACACCTCCTTCTGCCTGCACCTCTCCTGAAATTCCTGTGATTTCTGCATGAGCAGGTCATGACCAAATGACTTTTCCTGCACTCACATCAGCCAAGCCTGGATCAGCATGATCTTGAAATGTAAAATTCGCATAAATGGTCCTGGAATGTTCAACTCTTTGCTGCACCCTGACTCCACCTTGATCTCATGGAATTTCCATTCCTGTTGTTGGGGGTTTTTTTTTTGGCTACAAGTTACTGTAGAGAGGCCTCTCCAAATGTTGCCCAGAGTATCACCATATGATTAAGTGCATTTTGTAGGACATCAGGGAAGGGGTTTATCAGCTCTGGCACCTCATTAGAACCTGGCTGACGAGGACAACCCCCAAATACAGACACAGGGCAGTGATGGATTTACTGCAGAGACTGGGGCAGGAACTCAGCTCAAGTAGGACACAAACCCCTGTGCAAACATGGCAGATTAAAGGACTCTGAAACAGATCCCTCCCAATCATACATATTTTGATCTAGCATGAAACAATAATTAAACTGCATTTTTACCACTGGTGTCACTCACTGCATTAAAAAAATTCACTTAGAATTCAAATCTGACTTTTTAGGGAGCGTTAAGAAAGAAACGTGGAGATGTTTAGAGATACACTCATCAGAAACACGGATGAAATTTTGCTACAAATTCACAACTGGGGATTAGATTTAATAAAAATAATAATTTGTCAAACAGCTTCCTTCAACAATGAATTAAAACAATCTAAATAGTCATTCTCTGGAAACTGCACTCATCGAAGTTTGCTGTAATATACTTTAAAGCAGGCTCAGCACGAGGGCAGTTAAATCCCTGCAAAGCTCCTGCATTTGTTCTATATTGTTTTAGGGAGCCCAGGGGAGCAGCTCTCCCTGTATGTTTTAGTGATGCACACAGCTCTGACGACACTTCAATTATCTCTGCCTGAAATTGAATCTGTTAAGAACACTGTAAACCGAATAATCCAATTCCTCCTAATACACCAGGCTGAATCCCTAAGCCCTAATGAACATTTTTTCCTTTTTCACTCCCTCTCCCCAGAGCCAACTAAAGAGTTGAGTCAAGAACCCGGCAATTACGTAGCATTTAAATATTTTAGTTTATGTGCGCTCATCATTTGCAAGTGAGGACACGATTGCAGTAAACTTCCCAACAATGCTCTCTAATTTTAATTACCAGAAATCCAACACTGTAGATAAACCAATACCATCAATATTCCCAAAAATGCACTAACCATGGCTATCAATACTGGAATTAGAGGGAAACAAGTACAGGCTATGTGTGGGGTTTTTTAAACACTGTATTTTTATGCACTCTACTCCATACGTAGAAGTTTATAATAGAAGTCTTAATACACAGTTAGTTAAAAACTTACAAGTTTTGAGGAGACTTCATATTATTCATTTTTCATAAATGTCATAAAACTCAAGTGACAAAATAATGAACAACTGAAAAAACAGTGACCAAAAATCCCAGCAACAACCCCAAACAATTTGTATTATTCTTGTATGGTTAAGTAACTTATTTTAAACTTATTTAAAATCACAATAAATGGCGATTTCAATGTTTCTGGAGAAAATCAGACATGTCCAAGGCTTCCAAAAACACTTCCCTCCCATTATCAAAGTAAATGCATATTTAGTGAATCCACGCAATCTTCATAAAATGTTATCAACATTTATCTATCTCTAAAAATAAACCTTAAACCCCAGTAAGTGCCTTTCCAAGCCCCAAACGTGCAGCATTTAGAACTGCACGCAGCTGAAGCTACCGAAAGCCATTTTAAAAGGACGTGATCACAAAAACCATTAGCTTTTAGCTAATAATTTTCACTCTTGCATGTTTTAAAGTACTTCACAGTGTTTCCAGGCTGAGAACTAAAGGCCAGTAATTTTTAAGATAAGAGGCAATATTGGATCTGGGAGACAAAGTTGGGTGCGAAATGCAAAATCCTGGGAAGCCAAATGGAAGAGTGGGAGTGCTGAGAGGAATGGGCTCTCTCCACCGTTGATTGTCTACATCAAAACAGCTCCTCTGTGGCATCCCACAGAAATCAGATCAGCAGGGTGACAGGACGAAGCCTGCAACACATCCACAGAGTCATCTTCTCGTTGAAATCCAGCCAGAATCCGGCAGTTTAATGGAATTGCTCCAAAATGGCTGGGATGGAGCTATTTTGGAGAATCCCACAAACTGCTGCGGGATTTAGGGTTATTGCTGACCAGCACGGTGACTGAGTGACACAAATTACTGTAGCTTCTCTGAGGTCTTTGCAGATAAGCCAGAGCAAACTGCAGTATTAATTTTCTGACAAACAAAGCGTGTTTGGATCAATATTACTATATTGATCAAAATTTGATGGTACCTTAAGTACCTACTACAAACTTCTCCAGGAAGTAACGCCAATCAATACAAAACCGTTTGATTTACAAGCCAAACAGACGTTGGATCAACAGTAATTGAAAAATACCATCTTCTCAAAGCTCTATTTTCCAGACTTTGATTCTGTTAGATCTTCAAGACAATTTCATGCCTTTATCCACATTACAAGTAAGCGGCATCTTGCTTCAAAAAAGAGTAAAACTTCTGCCTTTCCTTTCTCTTTGGCCTCTTTCACCAAGATGCATCTTTCCTTGAACTTTTTGTTTTTCAATAAAAACCTGCGTGACACAAACCTTTTAAACCAGGCTGGAGAAATCTCCACCCTTTTCCTCTCAAGCAAACTGAAATATTTCATTTTAATAAAAACTAAGTGAATTTTCTATCAGTTTAAGTTCTTCTATCAGTTTAAGTTCCCCAGTCACTGTGACTAAGAATACTTTTCTGCAAGAGAATTTAAAACCAAATGTTATTTTCTTACTCTTTTTTCAACGGCCAATTTAATGATTAGTCTGATGATAAGGCACAATCAAAACAAAGTGTCACAGCATGGGGGTATTAGTTCCAGGCTTTGCAGAACTAGAGAACCTGGAGTACAGGCAATTACCAGCCACTGAGGACAATCCGAGTGCTTTCCTACGTGCTTATTAACTCAATTTAGACAAATGAGTAATGTCAGTAATTTCCACAAGGAGGTATGTCCAACCTTCTTCACAGAATGGGCATCTTACTGTACCTTCATTTCTCTTTACCCACAGCTGTTTTTCTCAGGTCTTGTTTCTTCATTTCAAAAAGAAAAAAAAAATCTAAACAAGTGGAAGATTTTCAGAGGAGTCTGGTATCTGGACTACTCCTGTATCATCTTTGATCCTGTGCATTTCAAATTATAAATAATACCTTTTCTTCTAAAAACCTTTCTCAATGCAGTTACAAAAATCTTCTTCTAGCCATCCAAGCCATCTCAGAAACTAACACTACTTCATTCTGACTTGCAGTTATTTTTATGTTTTATTTACAAGCTTTATTCTGCATTTGTTTCAATCCCATCCCCTTTGGTGCCATCCCTACTGATACTACACTGTGTGATTTCAGTTACCTCCTTTTAAAACCTTCAGACACCCACACACAGATAAACCTTTTGGCAAAACTGCAATATAGCGTAACAGGATTATGATTAGGGGTGACTTTTGGCCCAGGCAAAACAGGTGACTGACATTGGGCAACCGAGTGCTCCGGGCAAAGTAAAATATTTTGAGGGTGTGATACCCACAGCACTTGCCTGTGTGAGAGGCAGCAGTAAATACCTTCCTGAACACTGACAGGCATTGCAGGATATTCTGTTCCCACTGTTTTCATAACCTGACCCTTCATTTCCCATGCTTCTTTCTCTTGGCAGCATTTAATATCCCACCTGACTCCTCACACCGAGCCTGAAACCCCTCTGAGATCACCTGCCTCCTACCACCCACCTTGTCTTGCAGAGAACTTTTGTTTTTGTATGAGCATATTTTGCCTACACTCCTGAGAAGCCTCGAGACAGCCTCAAAATGATGTCCTTTAGGACTATCCACTCCCTTTTCACACTGGTTAAGATAAACAATGTTTGCAGAGGTCTTCAGGTCGCTCTCTTTCCCAAGGAACATATGAAGCAGCAGTGAAAGGATTGTATTGTCAGTTTTTGGATGAGACTGTAAAAGTAAATCCTGGAAATGGATTAAATAACCCAGGGGGTGGGGACATCTTTGTAAGGGGGTGGTATTTTATTGAATTAATGCTCGGTGTGGCTATTCACACTTGAGGGTTTATCTGGAGCTCAGGACACAAGTCTCACCTGCACTGCCACCCTCAGATTCATCACCTCCAGAACAGAGCGTGCCTTGTGATTGTCACCTTCCTCCTGATTCATCTACAGCCTAATAACCTACAATTAATACCTGCTTAATTACTCTCACTTAAAATTCACAGTGCGTGCCCAAGTCACTCGGCCCACACAGCCAAGCATTCAGAGTACCTCCATAACTTGAAGCCAGGCATTTGGGATGTGTAACTGTGATGGCCAACAAACCCCTTCCCTTCCAAAGTCTCAGATTCTTCTCGAATTGAGAGGCCACCAATGCTTATTTCATTTCTTTTGCATTCATTCTGGAGCCACCCACCCAACCTGAACTGCTCCCTCTGCACAGCTGACTAATGACCCCTTTAAAATATGTGATTCATTGCACATATAAATTTACATGATGTAAGATTTTATGTGTTGTTGTTTTTCCATTGGGACCACACATAAAATACTATTTAGACAAATGACACACAGCATTAACCTAATCTGCTTTTACAGGTTTCAGATAGAAATCATAGAATATCACAGGCTGGTTTGGGTTGAAAGGGACCTTAAAACTTATCCAGTCCCATCCCCTGCCATGTGCAGGGACACCTTCCACTATCCCAGGTTGCTCCAACCCCCGTCCAACCTGGCCTTGGACACTTCCAGGGATGGGGCAGCCACAGCTTCTCTGGGTACCCTTTGCCAGGGCCTCCCTACCCTCATCATAAAGAAAATTACAATTAAAAATATGTCTATTTACTTTTGGTTTGAAAAATACTTAGGAGTATTCAACCAATTTGTGCCTGTTAGTTACAGCTATTGCAATATTGAAAGAAATTGTGAAATTGCAGACAGAAATATCTATGTACATATAATATTTATGTGAAAATAGGGAAAGTTGGAGAAGTGGATAAAATATTTATTTTTTATGGAAAATTGTTGAAAAGATCCTGTCGCTCTTCAGGACCAATGAGCAGTTATTTGCTATCTCAACCGTGGTGAACTCCAGCTCTGTCCTTATCTTTCTGGGATTTGAGTTGCCTCTGATATTCAAGGCTGTGCTTTGGAAAGACAATAGCATTTTACCACCAGAAGCCACATTTTCGGATTGTGTTTTACAGATCAGATTGAAATGAGAGGAAAAACACCCTAAAGGTTAAGGCCTCCACGTAAAACGCTTGTTTAGCTTGGGGTTCCACAGCACCAAGCTTTGGAGGATCACTTTCTTTAAATCAATCCTGATCAATAGGAGGCAGATGGCCGGGCTGTCACACTGGATGGAGCTGTCTGCATGATAAGGTCACTGCATCTGTCAGTGGGGAAACGCTCCCCACCCGCACAGCTCTGAGGAGAGAGCACCGGGATTAGGATGTGCACTGGAGGAATTACAGGAGGTTACCACATCTGACAGCATTTGTCAAATTATCTCTTCCCACCTTCGCAGAGAGGCACAAGAAATAAAACCGCTGCATTACGCTGTTAGTCAGAAGAATTTGCCAACAATTTTCCCCCGTGGGGAGGTATTTTCTTGCCTTCTATTTTCAAACAACATTTGGATGTAATTTCTCACAGACAGTATAATTTTAATGCACACCATACTGTGTATCAGCTATCAGTAAAGCTATTACCATAATTAAATGTCATCTCTTTGAAGGGGACAGAAATTGCAAGTTCCTGCTATATCATAACTGGTATTGTACAGCCACTTGTAAAATCGTCTCTCCTGCTGCTCCAAAAACTCACTCCAGAGTAGCAGTGATTTACCAAGGTACATTGCTTTTATCATTTCTGTAACTGTATAGATGGTGAGACGCCGCATGGTTGTGGGGAAAAGAATTAATACAAAGTTGAACAGTTTTAAAACCAAGTAACTAAACCAAACCATCTTTAAAGAAGGTTTGGAAATACCCAGATGTTTTCTTTAGTGTTTAAATGTCAGTTTTTGTTGTAAGTACCAAATCATAACAGATGAAAATCCATGCTTTTTCAAAGCTTTTTTTTTTCTTATAGCCTTAGAGCCTTATTTTGCTTCCCTAATACAATAATTAGTAGTAGCAGAACCTACATGACTCAACTGAAAAGAAACTGATCTGTGTTTTTTTCCCCTAAGATATTTTAGAATTAGTAGCTCTGTGCTAATAGCCTGAGTACTAATAAATAATTTACCACAGAAACAGTTTAAAATATTCAAAGATTGTTTGAATGGGACACTTACTCCATAATTTACATACAGTAAATTACTCAACAAAATTGTTTTCCCTTCATGTTCTTTACTTCATTGTTGCAAAGAACAAAAGAAACTACGAAAACAAGAAATTAGGATCATACATCCTCTGACATTAATAAATGTTCCCACCACATGTGAAGGAAATGGGAGCTACAGTTCCTAAGTACATGGGTGTAATAACACTGTTAAAAAAAACTCTTTCGCATTTCCAGCTAATAGAGAAAGTTTTGTGTGTGTTCCCAGTTGCCACGTATTTATTGAGCCATATGGGTTTAACAGCAGAGTACCTTCAATATCCAGTGTGTCTGCAATACAAAATATCTCATATTTACAGACACTGCAAACCTTTTAGATTCATAATCAGAAATAAAACATGACTGTTAAGCTTTAAGACATACAAACTAGAGAGTCTTAGAGGAGCATGTGAGCTAGGCAAGGTGTTCATTGTTATGTCCTAATCTCAAACTCTAAATCATCATTTAAATCTTATTCTTTGCTCAGCTGGTTCCTCCCTTGATAACAAAAATAGTGAATTCTCCAGGAAAATGCATTCTGAGGGTCCAGCTTTGAGCTCCCACCAGAACAATACCAATAAGACAATTTTTGATTCCTTGGACAAATAAAAATCCATTTGTTAGTTAGAACACTTCCTCTACGTTTCACCTACTAAAATGGTAAGAGACTGATGCATCTTTTCTGACTTGTCTGAGAGAATTATAGCAACACTTCGGCTACACTTTTGAAAGTTGCTCATTTTTCTGCAAAATAATCTACTAGTGAACTAGACCTGTGGTGTTTTTCATTCCAGTGACTTCAAACAGCTAAAAATATCTGAAGTAATGAAAAAATTCATCCAAGAAAACCAGAAAGCATTCAGGCACCCAACAGGATGCCTTCTAAGACAATGACATGTCTGTGCCATTTTATTCATACTGCATTAACATGCCTACGCAGAAATTTAAAACTACCACTTCAAAATGAACAGAATTCTTCCCACTGATATATCCTTCTAAATTTACAGCTTCCTGAAGAGCATCTGTGCATCTATTGAACTGGGAGGTGAGCCTAAGGACTTTTCATGGGAGCAGGGTAGAGGGACAGAAGATGATTCACAAGTGCTGAGGACACGAAACACAGGAGGGCTCCCCAACATCCCCCTCAAGGACGGATGGACATCACAGGGAAGCACTGAAAGCACGCAGAGCATAAAAGCCACTCGGAGGAATTGATGAGAACTACATCAGGATATACAACGCCGTCGCTAAATTCAGGAGAAAGGTTTGCCTTTGATTCCGCAGCTTTGAAATGTAAACTCAAGTCTAAACAAAGCAGAAGATGTGCTGAGGGCTCCCCACAGCCCGGGCCACCTGCAGACAGCACCAGGGACTGTCACTTGCATGCAGCATTAAGTGTGATTAAGGTCTGAAACCACGAAAAACACACTTCATGCGGATCTTTATTACCAAGTGAAGCTCCTGGTTCACCAAACTACGGCCACAGATTTCAGCTGCTTTTGTTAAAGTTTCCATTTAACCTTCTGTCCTAATACTTCAGAAATAAAGTATCTACCTCATAAATTGGTAAGCATACATTTAAATTTATTACTTCACTTCATGCTTCCATTAATCATCAGTGCAATATAAAGCAAGATAAAGACAACATTTTTTCTAGTTGTATGTTGCTGCCACTAATTAGTCCGATTTGCCTTGAACGAAACAGGTTTTCTATAATCTCCCATTTCTGCATGACAAAAAATATAACATAATATAGTGTAATATCATAGAGTGTTAATTTCTTCCCCCCAAGGAAGCATTTTAACAGTCTAGGGCCCCATAATGGTCAGAGGACATTAAGTACTAAACACACCGTCAGTATTAAGAGACAGCATCTAAGTAAAAGGCAGAAATATGTTTTATTTTTACTTCAGTTTATTCTTGGGAAAAAAAAAATCTTACAAGTATTTCAGCTCCTCAGTAGGTATTAACCACAAAGAGCTTTTCAAAGGGGAAATGCTATTCTTCTCTGAGTTGCCTTCCTAATATAGTTGTCTCCACAGGAAGAGAAGTAAAGCTAGAATTTAAGAAAAAAAAGTATTTTCTGTGATACTTGAACAAAGAAAACTGTTTGAGTACTCATTCACAGGTGGAGAGATGAGGCTCATACACAAAAGATAGTTTAACTTTGTTAAATGGAGAGGTTGGGGATGCAGAAGACGTGCAGGGCAGACAGAAATGAAAAAGAATAAAGTATTTTCTAGAGTCAATAACCTTATTCCCTTACATTCAGCAGGTATAATCCTGAAACACTGCTTGATAAATCAGCAGCTTAAATCACGCTGAAAGACTGATGGGATCTTGAAATTTCAGGAAGATTATGGGACAGAGCAGGCAGCTTGATCCCAGTCAGACAAGCTGAAGCACTCCGTGGAAGCAGGACACTGCTGAAGGGACTTCTCCACACTCTGTCTCTCAGCTTTCCAGTGTAAGAGGGGATTTCCAAGCTGGAACTGGAATGCCAAGGACAGTGGCAGGAGAGGATATACTGGTGCTACAGTGCTGCCTGCGACCACAGCTTCAGACTTGTGCTCAGGTACCGATAGCAGCACATCCACAGGAGCACAAGGCTGCTGTGATTTGGAAAACCTGAAAGAACTGGATGAAAAGCTCTGGGGGCTACCTTATGCAGAATATTGGGCTGGTAGAGATGTTTATGGCTGAACTGGTGTTGTCTGAAGTATAAAACTGGGCCCATGAAATCTTCAGAGGTTGTGGTGCTGGTCAGATCCCGTTTGTAGCATAGGCACTTCCTTATCCTTCCGTTTGCATTTGGTGAGCTGAACACACAGGGTGTCTTTGACACTCACCTTGCAGCATTTATTCATCAATCAGCTCTGCAGCTTCAGCAGAGGATTATTGAAAGATAGGCTGCACAGCCTTGCTTTAAATACTGCCTTGCTCTGGCTCAATCTGCACAGAACAACTGAATGAGATTTCCTGACCAGCTGGCAGTGAAAGGTTTGGATCTGGTAGCTTTGGAAGACCTTCCTATTCCTATGGTTTTTATTTTATAGGATGGGTTTTTAAGAGCAGCAGCTCTTCTGAATGTCTTAAAGGAGAAAGGGATGTCAGTGTAATTGGGGTGTGGAGCTTGGCCAGTACAGCAGGACCCTTAATGGCACAGAGACATTTACCTTCTCTGGGGATAAGCACCCATCAGTTTTGTTGGTGTTTTAGAACAAACAAATTAGTACTCAAAAAATCTGGTCTGCAAGAAGCAAGGAAAACAAGGCAACCTATAATAATATCTCTAGGCCCAACGAAGCAAACAAGCAGGTCATAAAAATGGTGATGCAACGCCTATTTTCACATTGGGATGTGATAACCCAAGAAAGTGGCAAGCATCTTTAAACACCTCAGCAAGACAGACAGCTGTCCTCTGAAAGGTAACGGGGGGAAGTAAACAGAATCGTTATTCTTTCCTCTAATTGTCATTTGATGAGCGGGAATATTAACCTAAGTTATTCCCAGCCCCTTCAAGAGACATTTAGTAGCTCAGTTGCTGAGCCTCACTGAGGCAGCCCAGCAGCTACAGGATTAAGCAGTTGCTGACGAGCCCAAATTACGTTTGTGGTAATTTCACTGAAGGCACATTTCACAGCTAATTGGAGCCTAAACCCAAATATTAGAAGAAAAAAAATACAGGCAAGATGGAAATGCATAGTGTACCATTCCTGATTAGTCCTTCAACACAAATAAATAAATAAATAAATAAAGGCATTTACAGGAAACCACCCAGCAATTAGGTCTTTAACTGTTTTTTGCTTCATAGCCAATGGATATAATTGGCTTTAAGGGAAGAACAGTTTTCAAGCTTCCTGCTTGGCTTATTCATGTAAGAAAATATTTTATGACTTTTTAAATTTGCTAAAACTTCTGTTGTGCATCTCTGGTGAAAAGACAGAGCAGTGTCTAGTTTTAGAGTACTCATGGTTTAACGTCCCTTCATTATTTTCATCACCTTATATTTATCAGGTAAATAATTGATACAGCTCCATTAAAAATAAAGAAGTTGCTTTCCTAGAGTTTTCCCCACCTTTTATTCCAAGAAGGAGTAGTTTTTTAAAAATTAAAAATCCTCAAATTATGGATTTTTTTGTAAAATACTACTAGAGATTTAGATAGTAATTTCCAAGATTTGTTTCTTCAAACCTGGGACAATGTAGAAGCGACACCATTTTTTTTGGAACAGAAAGCAGATCTACTGTTCCTCTGACCAAAATAACCCCCAAACCAGCCAGATTCTGTCAGGAGTTCCAGTGCTGATCCCCAGCAGACGCCAAACACACAGAACTATTTGGGAAGAGATTTTTTGAAGGGAAGGACTGATGCATAAGACATTTTCTCAAGGACAGCACCAACATCCTATGACAGCTCTGGGCATTTGCTTCAGAACAAGCTGTCTCGTTCTCACCTGAGCTATTTAGTGTGAAATCCTGCTCTGAAAAATGACTGTGCAATGATAAGAACATCGTCCTCCCCTGTGTCTTAATCAGTTAGCAACAAAAGTAAGGTTAATAAATCCACCACAGAACAGTGTTTTCATGCTGTACAAATCCCTTCCAGATGTTAGTAGCAATACCAGTGTGTCATGACCTCAAAATAATTTTTGTATTTATTTACCTACACCCTTAGCACAACCCTTTTAAGCATCCAAATTATGGCAGAAGGAACTTATTAGAGGAAAATATTGACATACATTTGAGACCGTATACCTAGATATCCACAGAGTTCTGAGAAATGGAAAAAATTACAAGTTCTTAGCATTCCTGGCATATTCACATCATAGCCACACTTATTTGCAATGATACAAAAGTTACTCATTTTTACCTTCGAGATAAATTGAAAAAGCGCAATTACAAATTCACCCAACTTAATATCCAGCAATATCTTCACAGCGACCTTCTCCCACATCATGTTTATTCATCAGCAAGGTTATTTCACTTTGAGCCTTATTGCTTTGGCGTGAGACCGTTACTTTTTAATGTGAGGAAAAGCAAAGAAATTTAAGTAAGAGGTAATACACATGAAGTTTTATTTTATCATAGAGGCCTAGGCAGACATGGAGCAAGAAAACATAAGAAATGCAGTTTTTACATAAAAAAAGCACATTCAAGTTTGAAGTGAGTGGTGAGGAAAGGCTTAACTTTGTCCACAAGCTACTGGTTTAAGATGTAAATCCATAGAATAAAAAGAAAAAAACAGACATAAGTTATTTCTCACAAACCTCACCGTATAAAAGCTGCAATTATAATGAACCAGAACAAGAAATGCGAAGTTCTTGTTTACAGAAAGAAGTGGATTTTAATAAGCCATTAATCCATCACTGCGTATCACGAGTCAAGCAATTTGCAACTGAACATGAGAAAAACTTGTCTAGGTCACACCTGCTACTTACAAAGTGTTGACATTCTTGCCATGTTTCACAAATATACTGTCAAAACTTGAAAGTACATGACAAATTTATGCAATTAAGTTTTTGTTTGGATTACTAAAACAAGCCATAATTGATTGCTCATATTCTTTACTTCATTAATGACTCTCTAATTAGCAAAAAACTTATCAGTATCTGTGGCTGGAGGGTTAGCAGGCAGTGATGGAAATGCAGGTGTGAAATAACCCAATTTACGGTATCAGATGATGTTAATGATTTCACAGGACCAAGTAAGGTCCCCTGAAATACACTCCCGGTTCCTATTACTACCTACTGACAATCACACTTTTATATCACAAGAAGATTACTACACTTATCTTCTCATTAGTAGCTAATTTTGCTCATTCCTCTTGCCAAACTAATTATAAAAAAAAACTTTTCAGGCTGAAATGAATTAATAGGGCATTTGGACCCCAGTCATTTTTCTCATGATAAAATAATTAGTAAGCACTTGCACACAAAAATCAAAATAGTTCTGTTAACTAATTAGCGACACTGAGGACAATAAACCCTGTAATACACTAGCAGTAATAAAATCTCCTTTTTGTGAGTAAGGATCATCAGCTTTCCCTAACTTGCAATTTTATTACAACAATATCAGAGAAATGAAAGGAAAATACAGCTATTGTATTAAAAATATTTCCTTTTCAAAATCTCAGGGGCTGTTCCTCAAAATGGAAACGTGTAACACGGCACCCTGAAGTTAGTGCCTCAATCAGTGTTGTGAGTTATTTGGGATTTAGAGGGACTGATTAATGAGCTGATGGATTTCGCTGATTAAATTACATTGGTTTTGTCAGAAAAAAGAAATGCAGAATATTTTAAAACCCCACAGACATGGTTTAAAAAGCAGGAAGACAAAACTGAATATCTTTGAGCCGTATTTATTTGCCTCTGTAGCTGTCCCAGGGCTGTCCCTGTTACATTGCACCACAATTAGCAGAGATGCCACCGAGCAAAGAGCGGGAAATTCCCAGTGACGAGGAAAGCTCATCCTGCCAAACCCCAGCCTTTGGAGGGTGAGACAGTTTTGCCACCAACCAAAACATCCTAAGCTAAGTAGAATAAGGGTTTCTCTTGGAAAATGAGGAAACTCCAATTGACACATAAGGACTCAGGAAACAGCTGGGTCACACGATGTGCTCTGTAAGCCCCCAAACTACTGTCGTACAGACTTAACCTGACCCTCCAGGTAAACCTAAAAGTTCTTGAACCTCTCTTTCCACTCAAAGAGCAGCTGGTTTCATTCATGTTTCTGACACAGAGTAGCACCAGATATTTTGATCTCATTGTGCCTGATTTCAGGGGAAACAGGAACACAGATTATTCGAAATTTCAATACAAATATGTGGTCCCAAAGGACGAAAAAAATAACGTAAATGTAATTTTGTGTGCCGCAAGTTAATGTAGCACTTAAATGTCTTGCATTATAATATAGTCTGTAAGCATAACAGACTCTTTTTAACTTGCAAGAGCAAATTTTGATTTATCTGAACATCAGCACCTCAATATAAAGTAAAAAGTGCTTAGAAACATATTCTGTTTCAATTACGTTATTGGAATCAAGCCCCTTGTAAGTCTCTTTAAACATAATTTTGTCCAGAGGGTACGAGATTCATCCTCCCACTGGATTTTAACGAACATAAAACGTTCCACAGAGAGCTGGGTCGGTTTTTTTTGTTTGTTTTTCTTTCCGAAGGGTACAACACACATTCATGTATTTTCAGGTTTTGTTTAAAGGAAAAAAAAACCCAACAACCAACACTGTGATCACAACTCCAAATCTCAATTCCCTAAAAACAAACCAGCCAACCCCCCCAAAAACTATCTGACTTGAAAACACAGGCAGTATTTGCATTGGGAAAAATGCCTGATAGCTTTGCTTTTAATCTATCTTTACAAAGCTCTCTGAAGATCAAAGAGGTCTCACTCAGACAGCTGCATTTTCATGCCAATGGCCAGCAGAAAGAATGGCCTTCAAGGAAACTGCTCAGTGAATCCCTAAGTAATCAGCCAGCAGAACAGAGTATAAAAACCTTCAAAAAGGTCAATGGAGATGGAATGAGAAATCTTGACTATTAACTTGAAGGTTTTTTTGGTTGGGGCTTTTTTTTTCCTGTTTGTTTAACTCCACTGCCCTGGAGTTAAGTGCCAACTGTGGAATTTCGCTGTATTTGGCATTAATTTCTCTAAAATAAAGAACTGTGTTAATGAAAGCAACAACTGCTGCGAAAGAACAAGAAACATGTGAAATTCAAATCGCTGTGCTGTTTCTGCTCAAGATAAAATGCCTTTTGTTTCTTATTTCTAGCACTACTGCTTAAGCAAATATTTAAAGAACAACAGCAAAAAATCCCTCAGGATATTAAGAAATCAACTGAGCAGATGATTAACCTCACTATGCATTTAATATAAACAATTAACAAAAAAAATATACAGTGCTTCATTTGAATCAATTAAAAACGTCTTTTTGTAGCATAATGGGAATCTAACAAACTAATTCTAATCACATATCAACTATTACCATCTGAACGGATCTTATCCCTCATCCTCACGTTACCTCATAAACTTAGCACTGCCATTTGTCCTCAGGAGGTTCCCACGTGCCCTTTACCTTCATTTCCCCCCCGGATTTCGGTGGGAGCATTTATGCAACACTTGTGTCATCGTTTTCTGTGCATCTCCAGCTCACCAGGCCAGCGGCAGTGGTGCTGCATCCAGGGCCTGGTCACACGCAGTGGTTCTGAATCAATTCTGCATGTGCCATGAAGTTGAACCAAACATGGACGGCTGCCAAAATCTCTTTCTACAAAAGCATCGTTTCCAGACAGAGCAGGAGAACTGGTGCAGTCCAACCAGGCGTGGGGGACGCCAGAGCCAGCCCGTGCCCTTCATGTGGGGCCAGGGAAACAAATGACATTGAGATATCCTCGAGCAGCTTATTTACACTCCCTGCACTGGGTGTGTTATGTGTTCATTCCTTAACTAAAACCATTTGCACTTGCATTTTTTGTTACGTAATTCTCTCCCCCAGTGTGAGTTCACACTACATACATGCCTATGCTTTATTCTAAAGCTCCAAGGTGACGAAAGGTGACCTTAAAACTCCAAGATCAGCACAAGCTCTGCTGTCGTATCAGCACTACTCAAATGAGCACTTCCAGCTTCCTTCCATCCACCAGCCTTTTCATTTGGAGATACGGTGAAAGGTCCTGCAGCAACTTTTTCATTGAAGCATCAGAATTACTTTTAAAACACTGAAGTAATACCTGAATGATGAGCAGGAGTACTTTTTCTAGCACTGTTTAAACTGATAAATGGGAGGAGACAGCTCTACAGGATCCCTGACAGATCTCCTTGAAACTGTGCACCACGGGTTCCAAATGAAGACAAAACAAAGTGCTTACTAAGAGTAACTGGGAGTTTCAGACTATTTTCTATATAGGCCAAAATGTACTTGATGAGGTTGCAGTTCTTTACATCAATCCTGAAGTTTAAAAAAACCCTCTATTACAACAGTTTTAACTAAAACTTCCCAAGCTTACCTCAAGAACTGTAAAAGAGCGGTCCCTCCCTTCATTCCTCTGCCCACACAAGCTTAGAAATGAACAAAACATTAAAAATGCTCTCAGTGAACCTCAGCCATGTAGAGAGCTCACAAGACTTGGCTGTCACAGTAGAATTCAGCCAGATTTACGTCTGGGAGCGTAACCAGAGGGCCAGGTCTCCTTCCTGGCCATTCTATTAACTGAGAATGTTCCAGGGACGCAGCCCTGCAGGCAGGTGACACAGGCTGGCTCATCCCCTCACTGCATCCCCGGCACACTGCCAGAGCAGAAGGGTTATGTTTCATAGTACTGGGCTCTGAATCTTCCTGGGCTTAATGGAGACGCTTTAAATATAATTTTCTGTGTATTTACCTGGTCAAAGTGTGTGAAACCACTTCAGAATATTGGGTTTAGGACCTGGAACACAATTCTCTTTTGCTTGCCTGGTGTTTTGATATAAAGACATGATGCGAGTGGGTTTTTGAGTGTTGCATTGCATTTTACTTTGTTCTGTTAGTGAGTCCAGTCAAACCAAGGCTGGCACAACGTGGGGAAGACAAGAGAAGGAAAAGATTTAGATAAAACCCCTACTTGTAAGTATTACTAGGGAAATAAAAAAAAACCAACATAGGATGAATCAGAATTAATTGCACAACTATTTATAACACATCTCTTACATCACAGACACACTCCTACATTTCAGAATAAATCCCAAAGTAAACATGGTGCTTCACAGTTAATTTTAATGATGAGATTAACCTCATCAGTGGGATAGCACTCAGTCTCAAGTACAATCCACAAGGCACAAACTCTTCGGCTGCTAAGAAGACTGAAAAATCTGGGTACAATTCAGGCAGTTCTGGATGGGAATTTTGTCATGTTTCTAGCATTCAGTGCTTCTCTTCTAAAATATTCCTTATATTCAAGATGAAAAACAAGATAATATTCATTGTCTTTGGAAATATCTCAGAATTCACCCTGGCTATGCACTGCAGCAGAAGGAAAACAGCAGGGCCTCCTCACTGGGAGGGTTCTTATCCAGACTAACCAGTATTTTGAGCAACCTGTACCATATGCATTGCTGGCTTTGTTGTTCACTTTCTAATATTACACATTAACACCATCTCTGCAAGACAGTTTGCAACCTCGTTCATATGCCAGCAAAGTAAAAGAGACATTAAAACAGATGCCTAATGAGTGTTCCCAAGTCCAGGGAGGACACGGCCGATATTTATTTTACCTTCCAAAGGCTGTTCCTGAGCTGCACCTGCCTCAGGGTATTGAGCACTGGTTATGTGACAGCCCGGATGCTATGAGCTCCAGAGGTGTGACAGGCAAGGAAGTCACCTCGGACTATCCTAAAATTTGGAGACCGAGCAGAAACTTTGAGCTTCTCCCTTTTCTCTGGTTCTGGAGCCTTCTAGGTTAAAATAATCAAATATATCCATGTGCCTGTCTGTTTTCTGCAGCTGCTGGATTGTCTCTGTGTTTGCAGTAGCCCACCCCTGTTCCAAGTCACAGCTCCTTAAACCAACTCAGCCCTGGGGCATCTGTGCTCCACAATCCCGTCGTTAATCCACAAAACTTCTCCACAGCCCAGAGTGAACCAGTCTCAGTCCCTCAGCTCCTTCTCTCCCAGAACTGATAGCATTTACCTCATTGCATCACATTTCAACTAAGAATTCAACTTGCAAGACAGAGAGAAAGATCAAGTGTGAGAGAGCAGGACCAGAGAATGAGCGTGAAAGTGAACAGGAAATCTCAGGGGGGAACAAAAATTACAGATGGGGAAAGTGGATGCAATTATTGAATGGCTTCTAGGGGACAGCTGATCTTTCAGGGGTTCAGAGAACTCCCAAAACAAGTAAACAACAATCAAGACAGCATGGAAAAGCACAGAGGAGAAGTTCCTTGTTTCTTCTTCTCTTAATGTCTTCCTCCTGCATTCCAGAACCGAACCAGGCCTTGAAGGGAATGTCACAGACTTCCGCCAGGACAGCGCCGCATCCCCAGCTGGGAGCAAGGGGAAGAGACACCACGAGCTTTCACTCCGTTATTGCAACACACAAAGTCACGGACTCCTTCTGATAACACAACCCCACTGCTCATCTCCCTTCTCACAACGCAGAGATTTGAGTTCCCATCTCTCAGGGCCTGAGCCTGACTTAAATTCTGGTATGTGGCCCTTGTGGCAGGCGCTGGGGCCACTGTCAGCTGAATGAAATTGGAAAAGGAAGAGGTCTAAGAAATCCTTCGAAGCAGCACAGAAAATTACACTTGAGAGAATGGGTGACAGGCTGCTAGTGAGTGAACTCCGAGCTGATGACTCACATGCTTTTCCCGTAGATTAACCTGTTTTATTTATGTTAAAAAACAACAAAAAAAAGTATTTTGCTAAATTACTCTGATTATTGTGATCCCCTCCCTGCTGAGTCAGTTGTCAGCTCACAGCACTCCTCAGATAAGCACGAATAAATAAATCAGAAATACACAATGTAAACCAAAGAAAGCAAGCATAAAAAAGCACCAGAGTGGAATTTAGCACTCTCCCCTAGGAAAACTCTCTGCCATGATTTTAGGCAGGACACAAAAGTAGAGAACTCAGGAGTTTTTCCATGATGTTGGGTTTTAAAATTGCTCCAGCAATGTCAAACATGATAACCTGAGTTTCTGAAAACTCGAAGCAACACTGATAAGTTTGTTGTATACACTTTAAGCAATTTGACAGTAGTTTGACTTTCCAGTTACCTCCTTTCAAGTTTTATTCAAATCACCATAATATTTTAAGAGTTCAGCTGTGATGTCATCTTGTCACATCAACATGCATCACAAAGCAGAGATAAGTAAAACTTATTCAACCCTTGGATCGTGGTCAGAAGAGCTCCACGAAATTGTCAAATAATTCATTCGTACCAGCTTGGATCCCTCCTGCTCATTTAAAGTTAACATTTGTTGACTTCAAAAATCTATAAAAAGCAAAACCTGTGGAAACATTCCAGTGCCCAAACCAGATGCTTTTCACTTCAGCATCACCCAGATCCTGAAACTGGGCAAGTCACAGCTGCCTCCAGTGTCATCACATTTCTTCCTCATCATTCATAAAGATATTAAACAATGCCTGAGTCTCCTCGATAAATGATGTACTCCTAGAATGCACACACATTCATAAAAGGTGAGGATGCTTTTTGTTCTTTTTAATATAAAAAATATTCTCTTGAGTCACTGCTAAGCTTACGTAAGATCAGCTGTAGTAACGACAGGCTTACACCAACATATAAAATATAATCTTCACCAGCCTATATTTCTGTTTTATATTACCCTATGATCAAAAGAAGATTCAAGTTTACCTATGCATTTTTACAAAAAGCCTAAGTAATTTGGCATGCAAGGCCAATAATCTGAAAGTCAGTAACAATCAATGAGGAACAGTAACCTATATAGTGCATAAAATACTCAAACCTAGAATTTCTGCTATTTTCAATATTGTATATTAATTGCAGGCTTTTATAATTGATCAGAAATAGAAAGAAAATACATCCTTGTTTATTCAATAACCATTTTGGTTAAGAAGCTAAAATTAATTCTTAATGGTACACTATACTACCATGAGCTCCATGATGACACACACACACTTCAAATTCCCTTGAATTTTTCCTTCAAACATTGTAGCTACAAAGATTCCTTTGTCAGGAATCAAAGGCTTCCCAAAGATCAATGAGCTTGGCAGCAAGCTTTTGATTTGGAGATATTTACCTACATATTAACAAAGGGAAACAATACAAAGCACTGATCAACAGCAGAATACAAATACCCACAGCCACACTGGGTATTTTACCATCAGAGGAATAATCCAAGTTTCTTAATGCAAAAGTCTCATCAGAAAAAAGGACTTGCACGCACTTCGTTGCAACACCAGTAAGACCAATAATATCTAACACACATAACAGCCAGGGCCAGCTTTTCCAGTGTCCTTGCAAACTGGAATTATGATGGTTACACCTACATCCAAGGATAAGTGCAGGATCTTGTAACTTATAGCAAAAAGGCTGAGACAACATTTCTGGTTTGAACAAAACCAAATCCTGCCAAGTCTAGGATGTGAGCATCTCCAGTGGAGCAATTCCAGTGAATGAGATGATGGACTACATGTATTAGACATGATCATTCTGGTGCTTAAAAATCAAAGTGTACTTTTATTCCCCTCCCTGTTCTTCCTGTAGGTTATGGAATGACCCCCTACAGCACCTAAGCACCCACACAACCACTTGTTCACTCCCCTCACGGCAGGATGAGGCAGAGAATGAAGTGAGAAAACTCACTTCAGAGGGGGATAAAGATGGTTTAATAAGTGAGGGAGAGGGAACAAACAAGTGATGCAAAGCCAACCACTCACCACCTCCCACAGGTTGAGTGGTGCCCCCCAGTCTCTAAGCAACAGCCACCTTGAAAGGCAACCCCCACACACACTGTTTTTCCTTAGGTTTGGGGTGTGTGGGGGTGTTGTTGCTGAGCATTATGTTTTATGGGATGGAGTGTCCCTTTGGCCAGTTCGGAGCTGCTGCCCGGCTGCATCCCCAGGCTGCAGAGGAAGAGAAATCCGGGGCACTGGGCAGGCACTCAGCAACAGCCAAAACATTGGTGGGTTAGCAGCACCGTGTCAGCCACAAATTCAAAACACAGCACCATCTGGGCCACTACAAAGAAAATTAACTCCATCCCACTACCCAAAAGGATGGGGCATAAGTTATTAACAGATAATACCTAAGATAAGAATAGATCTGTTTAAAATCCTCTTTCCATCTGCCTTGTCTATGCAAGTGTCAGTGTTTGCTGTGAACTCCACTTGTCATCAGCAAATTCTATTTGAATCTGCAATGAAAAATTCTTAGTTTCAAGTAAAATCTTCTATGATTTCAGTAAAAAAAAATCCAAGGCTAAAAATGATCTAAAAACACCAGGAATTCTTTCTGTTTTTCATCTTGTTCTGCTCTTTCTAGGAGTTTACAAAAATACCTTATTTCTGTATCCCAAAGAACACCGATAGAAGTCTCTCTCATCCCCAGAGTAAGCAGAGATTTAAAATTCATGCAAAAGAACTGTGGACACTCCAGTACTGAGTCAGGTACATCATATTTATGTTGAGCCATTAAAAAGCGTTTACTGTATTTATTTCTTCAAGCATCCTGCCTGCCTAGACATTTCTAAACTTTATGCTCCTATATGCAGGAAATATATGTAAATGGAGTAGCCACTGTAAAATACTCATCTTCTGCTCTTCTCATCTTTTTTCTTGGTTGGGGAAGAGAGAGGAACCGAAGATTCTATCATCAGTTTGAGACAGAAATATTATATATGCTGGGTTATCTTGAGGAATTAAAATGTCCCTCGGTTATCATATTCCAAAGCAAAACCTATTACACTTACTCTGCATATATTATGAAAGTTTTAAATCCCATCTGACATAAATTCAATTAAGCACATCCTTAGAAGACGGCTATACAGGTAACGGAACGACTCATAAGGATGTTTAAAACTTCATTAAGGGATAGAGGTAAATTGTATTAAGATTTATTCAATAACTCAGCAATAAAATAACTCAAACGCAGTCCTTAGCAGGAATCATGTTCGCTGACTAAACCAGTGCCTTCTGAAAGGCAAAGGAAATGCTGGGAAGCACCCAGTTTCCACCATTCCTTTAGAATTCCTTGCACATGGTCCAAATGGCCTTGTTGTGGAGCCACCTTGCTGCGAGGCCACCACCAAACTGGTGTTCAGAGACACAAATCCATCGGCATCAGCTGTGCTCTCACGCCCTCCCATCCCCACACACCCAGAGCCTCTACAGTATTAACAAATACAGCCCAGTTCTCTCAAAGACAACAACCAGAGCACTTCATTTATCATTTCCTATGCCAGGTGGACAAGCAGTTGGGAACATGGCTCTTGGGAAGTACCTTGAATGCCTTGAGGGCAGGAATTCTTCTCCATACAAACAGGAACATGAAGAACTAGCAGACAGGTCATCCAGGCTTTATGGAGATTCAAGGACTCCTCTACTCACAGGACTGCATTCATACTAACTCTTAAAAAAAACCCTCAGAGTTCTAATGGCTTTGTCTTTAAAAATTCTTAACAAATAGACTACTTTATAAAGTTTTTTTCCCCATTTTAGCAATTTATTTTGTCATTCCTGGAAGTAAAGTGAGCTTATTCTGAGAAATAACAATTTCCTTCCAGGTTCAAAGACAGTATATGGATTATCTGTAACTTATTATACAAGAAATGTAATTCTTGTTGAATATAAATGTACCATAGAACTTTTCATCTTTCAAAACAACAAATTCACACTTGTTCACTCTAAAACAAATTCTGATTAAAGTAAAATAATCTGAATGATAGCAACATTCACTGATACAAAGTTCAAAGCAAATATTACTCTCAGCCTTGTATCAGAATATTTACAACTACTGTTTAAATAAAGTATCTCCAGCATTGAGGAATCCTTTGCTTAGCATCTAAAATGAAGTAAAGCTTTAATTTAGTTCTTAAACAATCACACCAATAATGATAACAGCTGCACCCTTTATCAAGGCAGAAAAGACATCCTGCTGTGCCAATTCATCAAGAACATGAGGCTATTACAACAGAGATAGTTTAAACCTGTTTAGTCTTGATTATGCTGGTGGGAAGGGAAACTGCCTCATCCTTGCACGCAGCTGGAGCCCTTTTTGCTGTCTGCCTCTCCTTTTAGGGAGAAGTACCAAGTGGAAGGTGAGACTGTTTAGAGCATGGCCAGGAGTTGAGGGATGTGAGGATTGGCTCTAGTCAGCGCCTGGGACACACCTCTGGAGCTCCATGGTCCGTGTTCCCCTTCCCTCATGCAGGAGGGACGTGGAAAGGTCTGAGCTGAGTAACCGGAGGGGCGGCAAGGCACCAGGAAATTGGAGACACCACAGAATGGGAAGGGGCTGGCAGCGGGATTTGCTGTTCAGAGGGGATGCTGCAGCTCCCGCCTTAAACAAGGAGCTTAGATTTTACTACAAGGACCGGCAGCAACACTTGCAAAATTCCTGGAAAAGTCCCATCTGCTGCCCCAGTGAATGCAAAGCGAGTGGATGTTGCTGACTATCATGAAGTAGCTGTGTCTCAACCCCTTGGACAGCCACTCCCAGAGCACCAGGGAAATTAATGCTTGGGAAGGGGGTGCGACCCAATCTGTACAAAACACAAACATTTTGTGCTTTCAGCAGCCACAAGGGTTCATAAACTTGATCTTCAGCTGATCATTAATAAACAGGGCTTTCTCTCGAAGTGCAGCAAAGGTTGCCCCGCTCCTGTCCAAAACCTCATTTGATATTTATCTTTTTGGAAAGAAAAACTAACAGCTCCATTCTACTGAGGACAGATGGATTTGCCACCCAAGGAAGCGAGAGTGGAGTAGTGGAAGACTAAATGTATTCTCAACCCAAACATCATTTTGTCCAGGCTTTTTAGCTCCATTTAGTAACTCTGAGAGGAAGAGCTCTCATTAATAGCACGGAAAGAAGGTCCCTTGAAAAACGACTGGATAGAGTTAATTACAGAAAATGGAAAATGTCCGGTTGTTTATTGATTATACTTTTGTATTTAAGAATACCCCCACATTTAAAGCACCGGTCTGGGAAAGTGATATTGATTTTAGCTTGATAATTACAACCCGAATAGTCCCTTTGTAATACAAAGCTTTATTCAATAAAATATTTACCATGAAGTTCTTTGGGCCATACAGTACAATCAATTACCACCCATGGTTTCTTGCAGCAGCTAAACATTAACATGGACATTTGAACACATTTGGCGAGGTTTTTTTATCTATTTGGGCTTTTTTGTTGTTTTACTCTTCGGGTGTTTTTTGGGAGGGAGGTTGACCTGGTTTAATTCCTGGGGAGGATTCTATTTGTTTGTTTTAATAACTGAGACCATTAATGTTACAAAAAAATATTTAAAACCTCCTAAAATACTAGTAATTTTCTTCACCATGACAGAGCATAATTATGTGTTCCAAGCTTTCTACCTCCATGCAGTAAATAATCAGCCTCAAACGAGAGAGACATTTCCAAATTCTTTTGAGATTAAACAGTACAATTAACATATTAAATATTTAGTGGTTTTTAATTTCCCAGTAGCCCACACTACATTGCCTTTAAATAATACAGCACTCGGTATAGAGGTTTAGGTATATAAAAACAAGAGAAATGCAGAGACAAAAACAGGTCAACAAACATGCAATGTAATCGATATTTATGCCTATTACAAAGGACTTTTTCTGAAAGAACAGTTGGTAATTTAATTAAAATGCACTAAAAAAGCATGATTGATAGTTCAACTAAATGATACCTTTTCCTTATCATCATTTGCTTTATGATTACCTGTAATTAGAGATGAGTTTCAATCAATTGAAATAAATCTGCAGCCACTTAATGAAAAATAGTCTGAGAACATTTCTGAGCAAGGAGGGTCAGCAGGCCATGAAAATACTAAATCTAAATGTCTAGAAAAGAGCATTCAGGATAAGGAAGAATATTTTATATTTATCGAGCACACCGACAATATACTCAGTATATTAATTCTTATTCAAAATTGTAAATAAGCTTAAAATAATGTATTCTAAGATAAGCTTTTCCAGTCTGGGATGGATGTGCAGGCCCAAATAATCATTTCTCAGATGCTAGTCAGAGTTCAGACAAGGTCAGTTACCACGAATTTATTTAGGCAATAAAATAGTTCAAGTTTTTTCACTCAAGAATTAATGTCCATATTAAATATTTATACTCTTTATTCAATATAATTAATGTACCATACCTTGTGAAAACATCAAATACTGACATATTTGCTCCAAAAATATATATACATATCCTTTTTTCCTCCCCTCTCCTCCTTAAATCACTTTACTTCTCCAATAGGGGAATGTAATGCTGCAGAAACAAAGCAAAGAAAGCCACGAGAGCATTTGTACCCTGCTGGTCTGTTCCACTGTATTACAGAAAAATCCAGCTGCATCCTGGAAACCACACTGGAGCCAAACACTCTCCTGAAAATTACATCAAGCCAAGAACCAGAGTTCTGTCACCCCTCAAAAGTCTATTCTACACATTGCTAAAATTGAAACTTTAAATCTTTAAAAAAGGCAGCATTATGAAATCTGTCACTTGCTGTCACCACAGGAGTGATTTTAACTTTCACCAGAACATTGTTGGCACCCTGAGTTCTACCTGCAGGAAAAATAAATAACATTTGTGACAGAAACTAATACTTCTAAGTCAACACCATTTTTCCAAGGTAGTTGCATGAAGTAATATCAGTGTGGGTTTTTTTATAATAGACCTCATTTGTTAAAGATCAAATTGGAATGGCATATGAACGTTCTCACATCTTTTCAATTTGTTCAGTATATTGACTATTTCCCTGATTTATGTACCGAGATGAGATGCTGGTGATGGCTACATAAAGATCTTTAACTGTGGCACAAGAAAATCCCTCAGCTCTAATGGTTCTGTTCAATATTCTCTGCAAATAATCATTTAAAGGTAGAAATAGAAAACTGTGAATCTACAAATTACAAATGCTCACCAAGTATTCTGTAGAAAATTGGCACAATAGCATCCACCTCTGTTTTATTTCATAAATGAGAGCCCATCAAGAGGAAGCCTAAACATCATTTTTAAGCTACCAACAGAATCAAAAGCAGCTCCTCAAAGAATCTTTTACCTTTCCGAAGTTCTTTGTAAGTTCTAATATATTACATTACTTTTTAAAATTACTGGGAATCTTGCATTTAACAAGCCTTTTGAAGTTGAGTTAGTGCTTTTTAAAACCACACAGCAAAGTTCAGAAAACGCTGTAGTGCAACAGTACTCCAGTGTTAAATGCCCAACTAACCAGAAACAAACCAGAATTCGTAACCTGTGCTTATCTTATTTCACTGCTGACAAGAACCTGACCAGGATTTTCAAGCATCTGTGCCCAAGCTCAAGAAACAACATCAAGATACACCTCCAGTCCTCCAAACACTTGTGGATTTTGATTATCCGAGAGTGATCATCTTGAAGTGAAGTGGAAGTGAAGTAAGATGAGGAAATGCAGAAGTGGTGCTGTCTGTGATTTTAGCTCAGTGCTTCAGTCAAGGTGAGTTCTCACTGTGCAGCATCTTTAAAAATCCAGTCACTTATTCAGGCAACTGTATCTTTATTTCAGTGTTAAATTTAGACAGGCTTATATTTATGTGAACATTATAATTTATCTCTGCAATGTTTGCTTCTGAAATGCTGCACAGCCAAAATTCTAACAGTGCTACTCCTGTTATATCTGTTATAACAGCCCTGTATTTTATACCAAAAAAAAAAAAAAAATTACTGTTGTATTTTGTGTATCCACGTGTTCATAAATTATTCCGGGAAAAGATGAGAGAACCACTACTCTAAGATGCGAGATCAACCAAGTTCTCATTTTTTTTTAAACTGTTACCTTTTAGTAATAAAAAAAGCACTGTAGGATATCCTACTGGATCAGCAATTAGAAACACACCCGGGAGACACACAGACTCCTAGCTCACCTTCATACGCTGAGCGAGGTACCAAGGAGCAGCTTATACAGCTCCATAGAGCCTCAGCATCCTGGGCAGAGTAAGAATAGACAATATTTATTCTGGAAACTTAAAATGAAAAAAGTGACAGAGAATTCAGACTGAGAACAAAGGTAACAGAGGCTCTGTGTTCGTCTTCTTCCAACTCCCTACCATCCAATTTTTTAAAAAATTACTTTCTGTATTAAAGATGTTAGCTGAGCTGCTGTTTGCCAGTGTGGAGTTTACCAGCTGCTGCCATGGTCCTCAGACTAAGTTTGGGGAGTTTTATGCCACAGACTCAGCTGGGGCACACAACTTAGTCTTGTTATTCGAATGCATGGCAGTGCCCCATAATCTGTCTGTTTTCCAATGTATTAGATTAACATTTATCTCTTTAAGCACACAGCTTATCTGTCAAAAAAATCCTCTACAGTGTCTGGAGCGGTGTCTCCAAACAGAGTGTCCTAGTTCCGCGCAGGCTGTTATTTAGTGTCCCAATTTTCCTCACTTTGATAAAGAAGGAAACTATTCAGTTCTGACAAGTTGATTAACAACAATCAGCATTATTTTCAGAAAAACAGATCAGCTCTTCCCAGAAAAACTGCAAAACTACTCTCATCTATTTTTGACGTGGCACAAATGTACATCAATTCCAAATATGAATGGCAGTGATAAAGTCAAAGCAGAATTAAAGTAGGGTTAGAATTCAGTAAGAATTACACCTTCTGGCAAGCATTTTTATGCTCCAAATGCATGACTTGACCCCAAAATTGTACTTTGAAAGATGCAATATTTTCTACAGATTCTAAAGCTTTCGTTTCAAAATAAATCTTTCAACCTTATAACCACAAAAATAATCTCCAAAAACTAGGTTGAAGCTGTTTTGCTGTATTAGCAAGAATAAAAAAACAAGCCAGCAAACAAACAAACAAACAACGTACATTTCCTTTTATTCTATTGTTTCCTTCTGTTTCTGTTCTCTAACGTGTAGCACAAGTCAGCCCATCTCAGGAACTGCACTGCTTCTCATTTACTTCCCCAAGTCAGATTTTATTGACACATCATGAATTATTAGGTCGATTTTGACTTCTTCGTTCCCATACAGCTCCACAGCTTTTCCAATTAATCCTACAGCAGGATTCAAAGGATATGCTGCTTTGCAATAAATCTGTTCCAAAAGGGTGGAGTTCTGCACTCGCTTGTGTTTTTCTATCCAGCTGATAATTACTGAGTTTTACTATTCACAACTGGTTATTAAAGATCCAAAGGAATTGTATCTAAAATCCTAAACTTGTTATAGACGTAATCATCTGCCCACAGATATATGGGTATAGTGTCAGAATATGTATTTTCAAATCCTTAAAGTATGTAATATTTTATTATTAATATTAGATTATTATGTATTATTATTAGACTAGGGCTGCTGCTGCTGAAAAAGTGGAATACTATTAATAATAAATTCAGGAATACACAGCATATGATTTTTCTTTATGAAATTATACATTTGGATCAAAACATGGGCTATTGTTATCAATTTATCTTATACCTTAATCTTTGCGAGGGTTAATGCATTTTTATTGAGCATGGCATTCCTAGATTGGAAAAATAAAAGATTCTGTGACAGGGAAAAAAATAAAATGCTGCAGGTAGCTTCAGGTAGGAGAAGCAGGTGGAAATAGGGCCTAACTTCCTACATCTTGTGGTTAATAACGTATTATTAATAATAAATTGTTCTGCTGCATTGTATAACAACTGGGTACATCTTGACTATCAGGATTACAAATAGTGTTCTTCAAGGAAGAGCATTCCAGGAAATTTCGTATTAATTACAGTAATTTGCAAGCAGATTTCAGCAACATTGTAGCTCTGTGATTTACGTCCCAGTCAGCTGCACCACATCTCGAACAGAAACAAAGAGTGATCGCAGAGAGGAATCTTCTCTTTTCCTCTGGGGAGTTCATGGAGGGGTTAAGTGCACTGACAGCAACAAAAAAATATCTGATTTCACAATTTTCAACTTTGCTCCTGCTCCTCAGCAGGTGATAACTTTCTGCTTCAGAAAACTCTTTTCTACCACTTGCATGCATTTCCAGTGGATGAACAGAACACAGGGTACACATTAAAAACTTCTGCAAAGGGACAGAGAGGGATTCCATCTGATGACCCCACATGTTCAAACTGGGAACAAACTTGAATGCTGGGAACAAGAAACATAAACTTATGAACAAGCTAAAAATATTTCCTTTATCACACGGAAGCCCATTTCTGTCTCCAAGCCCCCTCCCTCTCCCCCAAAAAACCCAAATTTATGGTAGTGCCCATATTTTTTTTTTTCATACAATAATGTTTTTTCCCCTCAAGAGTGGATTGCAAAGAAAGCACTGAGTAATTGACATATTCTCAGTGGCCCTCATATCCTTGTCTGTATTCGGAACACTCAACACATTCCACTACAGTAATTTAAAGTAATATTATTCAGGTTTCCTTTTAGATTATTATGATTAAATATAAATAGGTAATTTCTATTCAGCTTCTTCCCTGACAGAAATTTTGGAAGCCAATTTTTATTGCATTATATACAGAAGTCACATCTTCAAACATCAAAACAGTCTTTTGAATATCAGTGTCATAAACAGAACTCAAAAATTCAGAGTTAAAAATGAGAAGCTGGTGTGTGGATTCGTGCTGAAATTTGGAATCATTTGCAATCCTAGACCACTAGAGAAGGGAGGCAGCTCGTCACATTCCTTTGTCCACAGTAAAAAGCCACAAAATAATACAGCCTCGCTGGTGAGCTGTGATCTTACATGTAATTCTGAAATATCCCGGTTGGATTAAATGGAAATAACTGAGCACTTGGATGGAACATTTTAAGGAAGTTCTGCCACCAAAGAACCCAAGGTCACCACGCTTCCTATCACCCAGTGCCACGCAGGCTGCACCAGCCACCACCACAGTCCGGGCAGAGCTCAGATGTCACAATCACTGCCTTGTAGTACAAATTAAAGTCATGGTATGGTCAGTTTGGCTGAGGGTCCCCATTAACGTTCTTTATTTCATGTCCTCTAAAGCACTTGCAAAGAATACTTTAATTTCTTTGGATCACCGCGTTGCAAAGTGGCTGTCACAGTGCGTATGACAAGATTTATCTTTTGAACCTTCTATGCAAACAACTGTGAAAGGTCAGCAGAACAGACTATAGATAGTTCTGCATTAAAAAAAAAAAGTAAAATAAATCACTTCTAAATTAAATCACACTACTCCATAAAACAAGACGCAAAACTTGCAATCTCGATATAAAACCAAAAGCAAACCAGTGTTCATGGTGTGCTTCTGTCACTAGGGCTGTTACCAAATAAATGAGAAATTCTGCCTTAAAAACAAATCCAGAATTCTTGATGAATTTCTTAACATGGAAGTAAAAGTACACTGATAGAAACCATCTCAGGTTCAAGGATGCCAACCCCCTGAGGCACAAAAATTGTAGTTACTACTTCAAACACTCCCAGAGACTATCTGGTCTTACCACTATCACACTGAATAATCTTGAAACGCAAGTAGTTGATGTAAAATAAAAGTAGTTACATTAACTGTAACAAAATTACAAAACAAAGTCGAGGAAGCCTCTACTTAAAACTGCTTTCCTTTCTGCGTTAACAACATCAAAAAACATTGTGGTTGTGGGTTTTTTTTAATAAATGCAAGTTCTACAAAGGATAAAATTATTTTTTTGCCAGTAATAATAGTTATTTTCATCTATGTCCAACACAAATGAGAAAACTAATACCACATCACTGGCTTATTAAACGGAAAGTTTATAATTGAACTTCCCCTTCATTTGCTTGCAAAGTGGGAGCTGAAATCTCTTGCCAGTTAAACCACTTTTGTTTTCACAAATATACTTTCAATACTGAGATTGCACATAAATATAATTTAAACTGACAGAAAAAGCCACAAATAAACAGGATTTTGCATTGTTAGCATTATGCAGGTAGTCTCTTGGTGCCATTGGAGTTTTCCTCTTACTCTCCCTTGGGGGAAAAAAAGCAAAGGAAAAAATCCATTATTTTCTATCTATCAAGATATTTCTTTTCCTACTGGGAATCTAAAATGCCTGATCTCAGTGTGAGATCTCTGAAAGTACTAGTAAGAGAATTGTGCTGATAAGAATGAGAAAAATAAAAATTACAAATGGCTAAGTCAGCCTTATTACCTCCCTCGGTCACTTGAATTCATTGCTACTTAAAAGCAACCAGTTGCAAACCAATTTCCATAAATAAAAGGAAAATTAGACACCATCCTTTAAATCTGAAGTGTTAAAGAACATTGCCTGGAATTTAGAATGAGCCAAAGATTGTCAACTGCCAGCAGCATTTGTGGCAGGAACAAACCAAGGGAGAAGGTGGGAGTTTCTTTCTACAAAAGAAAACAAAGCTCCATCAGAAAACAAACCTCCACCAGCCTTGCACAGTGCCTGGAAGGCATGGACTAGCCACAACTTCCTTTTTTATTATTATTATTATTATTGCTCTTTTAAGCACAAAAACCCTCCAACAAGCAGTGTGGAGTGACAGTGAGTTATAACACAGCCAGGGCACCTGCAGGAACTTCTTGTATCTGACTTCAGCCATCTCCACTGCCATGCTTTTTCTCAAATAACAATTTCCTGAAGTGTCCTGTTTTCCATAAAGAAAAAGGATATGAAGAGATGACAATATGAAAGAGGCTTAGAAAATAATCTCTTACCATGAAACAGAAAGAGGAGATGCAAAAAAAAAGAAGAAAGTTCTCCAGTATTATTTTTAAGTGGCAGCATTATCTGTGGAGGGTGAGCAGAACACTCGAGTGCAGTGGAATGCAGAACACCTGCCTTTACAAAATAAGAAGCACATGATTTAGCAGAACATCTTGTAGTGGTTAGAGAGAGAAAGGATCAAAGATCTTGCATCAGCACTGTCACTTTCCTCAGGTTGATGTTTTTCCACTCAGTGTGCTGCAGATCTACAGCACTCCAAGCACTGAACTTCCAGGAGAGGCTACAGAGAGCTGCTTCTTGTGCCCGGGAAAGGGGAGTACCTGATCCATATGACAGCCCAGAGCTTAGGAGGTAATTTAATTTTTTCATGAGATTATTAAAGACTATGAAAAATGCATCAGTCTCCTTCCACAAGGACAACCGTAACCGTCAGTTCTAAACCTGTTTTTCTAAATGTCATCACATGTTAAACGTAAGTGCTCGGCTTCCCCGGGCTCTGGGGAGCACGGCAGAGGAAAGGCTGGCAGGGGAAACACTCACAGCTTCCTGACCACTGAGTGGTCTCACTCACAAATTACAGCATTTTAGAGACAACACTGAGCCAGCTGTCAGGCAGAGAGCAAGAGGCTTCAAAACCAGTGTTTTACACTTTATTATGGCCTCCCTTAGCTGCCCCACACAGCCTGTGTGAAAGCTGCTGGGATGCAGGTGATTATTTACCCCAGCAAGTTTATACACCAAGTCTTTTCTCCCTTCACAGCCCCAGAGCAACCCAGCCACAGTCCTCCCATTGCTGTTTCAAGCTTCTTTTATTTTAATGAGAAGAGAAGTGTTTCGTGTTCTCGCTATTTATTCTCATCATGCCACTACAATGAAACTCAGCGGAAAGTTAAATATGAGCAAAAACAAATACACAAGGTTAACTGCCATGACCGAGATACAACACCCCTCAACACTGAAAGGGAGAAGGCAGAATCACTTTAAGATCTCTCTTTATAAATGCACGAAGTGCATGGGCCATTTCTGAGACTAATTCATGACAATAGAGAAAGGAGATTTTCTAGATATCTATACAGCATGCCTGTTAATCTGTACTTATTAGACTATCATCTTAATTTATCTCATGATAAGACAGCTACCATTAAATTCCTGATAACTTTATGGTAGAAAAAAATTCAGTCATCTGGTGTTGTAAATTTTTATCTAAATAATGTGGTTTCTGCTCATAGCAAAGTATGTTCAGCTGAGCAGTATTTCGGATGACCAGTTTGGGGGAAGCGAGCTTGGTGGCACTGCAGCAAGGTGCCCACACCTGTGTGCAATGACATCCAGTACAAGTCTAAATTATTTATAAATGCTGGAGAACGCTGGGAATTTACTGACTTAAGAGATGTGCCAGTGTCACACTGTTCATTGAAATGCCCCTATTTTTAAATCTCTCTTAGTCATAACGGTACCCTCGGAAGTGATTCACAAAGAATATCAGCTGCCATTTTAATCATCACCGGCAGTGCCTTTCCAATCTGGCAAACCACCCACTCCACCAACAACTCACACAAAACCTTGTGCAAAGCAAACCACAGCGGCTCTTTCACAGCTTCCTGCCCAAGAGCAAGACTTGCCAGTGTTTAATCTGCCCAAATCAAAAGCTTTTATACCCTTCTCTATTAATCCACACACCAAATATTATGTATCAAATGTTAATGTTTAAAACACAGAAGAATGGTAAACAGGATCTGAGATTAAGACTAAAAATTCCGACTTAATTGTCAGTTCTGACTGTCATTAATCTCCAGTTTTGGATGAATCCCTTTATTATTTTTATGCCTCCGTTTATTTCCACAGACCATTGAAGGATTAGCTCAAGCTTCTAAACCATTTTAAACAAAAAGGGATTTCCCTATAATTGCTAAGTAATACAATTACTGAACTGAGAGAAAGGAATTCTTTTGAACACAAGTTTGCTTTTACAACACGCTTGTTCTGATTATAGTTTTTTATGGCCCAGTAACAATGTGGAAAGCATTTAAACTGGCTTTACCATTTATATTAGGTATTTTTCATTATATGCGATGTGTAGCTCCTTGGGGTCCAATCTAGTTTTCCTTCTCAAAGAAAATGAAAAATATTTTTTAAAAAATCTTTAAAAGGTTTACTGTAGGCAAAAAACAAACAAAATCCCAAATCAACCAACCAATTTTTGCTATAATGTAAAGCAATCAGGATTCTCAAATGAAGAGTTTTCCTAAGGTATTTCCACAGGCAGATTGTTTTTTCAACTTGCTTAAGCCGGATACCAACAGTTTTGCCTGAAACTCAACCCATGTCCCTAGAAATATGAGCAGGAGGCTGCTACCAGCATTAAGGTACAGGTCATTGTGTGATGATGGCGAAAGAGTAGCTCTCCATCTACTTCATCAGTAATCTTGGCAGCCACATCCCTAAATCTGTGCCAGACATCATTTGCATGGAGAATCTGCTGCTAGTTCCAGGTTAAAGAAATTGAGATGGAGCCGCATTGCAAAGGAGGAGTCAGCCAGAACTGCAGCTCTTTCTCATTTTTGGAAAAAAACAGATTCTACCCGATGACACCAGACAATGGATTTGCTACCTTGGCATTGGCAGGAAAAAGAAAAGGAAGGGGGAAAGGGGGCTAAAGGACTTGAGAGCTTTAGGACCTTAGCAATTCACTACAATAGTTTGTTAGTGAATATGGAAAAGAGGGGGAAAGCAAAGCACAAAGCAAACCAGTAACAATATCCAATGTCCTTGGTCTATTCTCACCAATAAGGATTATAAAACAATGAGTTACAACAAGAGTGCCTGGAAAAAGAAATCCTGGCAAGCTCTTCAGAGACTCACCTTTTCCACTGCCACACAAATGGCCTGAAGTACTTCACGTGAAATGAAGGAGGGAAGATCCTGCAACAGCATGAATTGTAAAGGTCCTCCAGCCTCCCACATCCGCGTTTCACACAATGAGGAGCGTGAAAGATAAACTCCACTCTCAAATCAAAAGCACCTATAGTTTTAAACAGAATTTGAAGCCTAAGCAAGCACAAGATAAACACCAGATTGTTCAGATGTGTAATAAAATTAAAATACACTGAAATAAAGAGGCAGGAAAACCACAGGAGGGGTTCACCAAGAATTAAGAATTTCAGCTGCATCCAAAATCTAATTACTGGTTTTACAGGAACTAATGAGTTCCAAATAAAAACACAGAAGGAACACAAAGGTAGTGAAACCACTGGCACTGTGATACCCTTTAGCACCCCCATCCTGGTAATTCATCAAACAAAAAAGTAAATATTACTCCAGCTATTCCCTGTTAGCTCTGTTTGTTTAAAATTCATTAGGTTCAAAAAGTCAACTCAGTGTACACCCTCAGAGTTCAAAAATTATAGACTTAGTGCAGAAGTGATTGATAAGACAAATACAAAAATATTCACTGAGAGTACCTTTCAAAACTTGAAATTTAATAAAGACATATGTAATTTTTACATTACTGATCCTTTTCTCTGCTACTAACATGCCAGGTCTCCTCTGCTCACCAAATCAGTGCAGGGCTGCTGCTGACTTCACTCCAGTGAAGTACAAATCCCCTACTTTAAGCAGATCAACTGCATTTGATGACAGTGAGTTCCTACCTTCCACAAGCTGAAAGATCTTGAATTACTTTTCAGCCAATTCACGACTTCCACGGCTACAAATGCTCTCTTAAAAATCTGAAAACTAAGAACTACTTCAGGGTTAAATTTTTTATAGAGCCTTCATGCACTGCTGAAAAACAAGGGATTTCAGCTAGAGGTTGATTTATGCTCTTGTGCACTTGTCATTTCCTTCCCGAGACATCAGCTCATTGCGTGCACATGCTTGCCTTACAAAATCAGGGCTATGTTAACTTCTAATTAGATACAGCCTAACTTGCTTCCAACACAACTAAGAAGGCATATTAAAGCAAGAAAGGCAACTTTTACTTCTTTTCACTTATTATTTCCTTTACCGGTTGATACTTATCTCTTTTTCCAATCATGGACTATCAGCACCCTGAATTTGTAAAACGTCTGGACAATTAAGGTAATTTTTCCCCCCCATTTCTTTCACCACTCCCTGTGCACAGCTGGAATGCTGGGCTTCTATAACCAAAGGGACAGAAATTGTATCTGGAACAGGACCTACTTTCCCCAGTGCCTCTGGAATTGTGCCCGCCTGTGTCTCTGTGCCCACCATGAGAACTGGGAGTGCACGCCATAAGAATTGGGATCTCTGCCCAAATGTTACTTTCAAGAGAACCCAGGGCTGCCCCACTCAAAGTTCTTGTCTTTAGCAACTGCTTCCCTTTGTAGCTCTTCTAGTGAGCCAAGAAGAATCTGAATTCTCCCAAAGATTTACCCATCTTGGGACATCTCTGAAACCAGCCCCGGTGATGTGTTCAGGATGCAGTCCTGGAGTGCTCTTAGGGAATGGAAAACTGAAATGCACACGGGTATTTGCAGGATCCTCCTCCCCAAACACTTCCTTGGCTTGCATTTCCTTCACTGTCCTGGAAGGGCAGGTACTTAACAGCATTTTCTGACATATCAGCTCATTTTTTCAATCTGAACCATGATAAATTCACATTAATTCCTTGCATTGGCTGACAGTAGCTAAGTCACTGTCTCCTCACTCTCTTCCCCATATAGAGTTCGCATGTAGATTGTTCTTTCTGCTTCACTCCATTTATTTGGGTTTGGCTACCTGATGTGACCAGAACCTCTCACTCTGCCTTCTCCTTCCCCTTCTTCCCCCACAAAATTACCTGAGCCCTACTCAGTTACTGCTAAATACAAAAAACACACATATTTTTCCTTACATAAGAATTCCTCACAATATCCACACAGGAATAGAGATTTTCTTTCCAGGTTGCTGAGCAGAGTATTTCTCCAAGTCTGCAATTTGGAAAGCCACAGGCTTTCTCAGAAAATCCCAGATATCCAGCAGTAATGCATTTTTTCAGGGTTTGTTTGTTTGCTTCTTTTTTTATTTAAAGCAACTGATATAAAATTTTCTGGAACACAATTCAACCAAAAAAGCTGAACTGATTTTTTTTTTTCCTGAAGTAACATCTTGTTCTGAGGGCAAAACAAAACACAAAAGTGCAAAAAAACTAGTTTGCTTCCCCAGAGACCAACACATTTACTATGGAACAGTAAGAGCAGTGTCCTGGAGGTAGAACAAGCTGCCCTGCTCCATAAAAAGCCATTTCTGACTGATGCTGATCCACTAGAATGCACCGAGAGCTCAGGGAGTATTAGGTGATGATCTCTTGGAGCTGGCTGGACTCATCCAGCACAATTATATACCAAGGCACAAAAAAAATTTGTGATTATTCATGGACTGGCTTCATCTTTTTATAATAGGTTGTAGAAGTTGCAGTGGTGTTCAGACACATTTGAGGGAACTGGTGTGACTAAAACTAACAAAGTTTCTACTGAACAAAGTTACACATTGGCTCATAATAACTGCAGTTTTCAATTTGTTGTTTCCTCCCTCAGCTGCAGAGATGGGCCTCGACAGAAATGTAGAATTTAATTCCCACTTAAGAGCCTCTTACTACCTCACTCATTAATTATTTATTAATTTTAAAAACAAGTACCCTACCTTATTGACAGCTTTCCCAGAGAATTCCCCATCCAGTTTTTGACTAAAGAATATCCCATGATCCATAAACCTCCTTTATGGTAGGAAAGTAAACATAGTGAGAAGCAGAAAATAAGAATTTGAACGACTGCACTGCTCTCCTCTTGTGCTACCACATCTTTTGCAGACCACACTTCAAGTATTAGGTTTGTATTTTTTTGCCATTAGAAGAAAAGCACAAGGCAGGAAATCTCTAAATGAGGAGCAGTGAGATCTCTACCCTTCCTGTGATGCCTACAACTGCTACCCCCTTCTCTTCACTCCAGGAATGGTCCAGCACAGGATGCCAGAACCAGCATATTCCCTGTGAACCCTGTGCAGAGCTCAGTGAGCAGGGAATGAACACCTGGGCTTCCGCAGAAAATAAAACTCAAACTTTACAACTGCACAAATGCATTTTTAAGTGTAAATATAGTCTGACATCTTTAAAACAACTTCGAGTTTCCATTTGTGTGTCATCCTTCCCTGTACGTCAGAGCCACTTGGAATTGGAGGGTTTTCTTTCGTTGGGGTTTTTTTTTGGGTATTATGGAGAACTTTATATAAATAACAACTTTAGTAGAATTACATTCAGAATTATAGTACAAACACAGAAACAACCCGTGACATTCTGCAATCTCCTGACCTCGTTATTCCAGAGAAAGACAGACAAATCTACTGGTTTGTCTGCACATTTTTAAAGTCATGCTGAAAAGCCAACTTCTTTACACTTCGAAGAAAGATTTGCAAGTTAGCCTTACTAAACTTTATTATTTTAATTCTAGCAGAGGTTTTACAGTTGCTTCTGATTTAAAAAAAACAGTGATTGTTTTCTCAACATTTAAAGGACTTGGACATGGCATGGTTGGCCAAATTCACATCATTTATTGGGTGTGCCGTTGTTGATACTGCAGCTACTGATGCCGTTCATGTGATAACTGACAAGAATGAGCTGGGGCTCAGGCTGCAAAGCCACTTCTCAGCCTTTCACCAGTTGGGGACCTTCCAGCTGCACCACTTTAGCTGCAAATAACGACAAAAAAACCCCACAACTGTAAAACTTCATTTTGAGTTAAATTTTAAGAAAGCTCATCATGAATCTTACGGATACAAGTTACTAAATTTGTTTTTCTTTTCCTCTGTTTGATCAATATAACATTTGTTCAAAACATCATGATTCAAAATGGTGTTTTGCAGTATCCTAAATCTTAATTAAAAGTGTCTTGTACTGAGGCATGAATACAAATAACAACCTGCTAACAATCTTAAAACTTCATTTAAGAAATAAGAAACATGTAATTGTAGCTGTTAGCTTTCTTGTTTAGATAATTTTCCCAAACTCTGTGCTCACTATCTAATGAGTAACAATTTAGCAAGTTTACAATAACAGGTTACTGATGAAATTGCTCCTTTTCTTCCTGCTCACTTTTCCCCTTTTTTTCTTTTTTCAAATCAGAATTCATGCTGCAACTTGAGGAGAGCTTTCTTATCCTTCCAGCATCAACACAGACCTTCGCTTGTGGAAATTACATTTGGGATTCCTTTGTTTTACACTTTCATTATGATTTATTTCTGAAGAAAACCAATAAGTGAAGCAAGTATAAAGGAGTGTTGATTTCCCTATATCTGTATCACCCTGGCACAACATCTCAGATCAGTATGGAATTAATTGAAATCTGTTATTGACTCTGAAACCCAAAGATGGCAATTTAGATGTCAGCATTAGCAAAGTTGATTTTAATGTTTAACATACAACAACTCTGACAAATGAATTGATGACATGTACAAATTCCTGACATCTGTAACTTTGGACAGCAAATGGAGTTGACAAATGGATCTGATGGCAAATATCATGTGACTCCATAATTAGGGATGTACTGAAGTTTGCACTGAAACTACACTGGAACAACAGAGTGAATTTTCCACTGACTTGCAGATTAGGCAGCTATTTTCAGTTATGTGAAGCACACACAAGTTCAATTATTAAAAACCCCTACAATCTAATTTAGGGTTGTCTACCTATTTCACAGAATCAATTAGGTTAGAAAACACCTCTGAGATCATTTCACAGAGGTGTAAAGCAGGATCAGGCACTAATTCTCCATTTTTGAGAAATAAACAAAGAACAGTTGAATATTTACTTCAATTACACTAAACACTGACCGGAATTTGTTTCATTAATATTATATAGAAATTTATTATGAGAACTTATTAAAACAATTCACTGGTTTATTAATTAAAACTAATTGTTTAGTTTAGATTCTGAAGAAATACATGAGAACAAGCATTTAAGTGAATGAATTTCTCACTAAGAACAAATATAAACTGAACTTGCTCTCTATACTCTAGGAGATCCCTCACTATTTCAGTATCTTATATTATCACTGCACACAAAATTCCCCATCAGACAAGGGACTTTGCCCCACTGGGTAAAAACACAGCACAAAAGAAAACAGGCAAAGTGCATTCTCAGAAATTAAATGGAGGCCTTTTCAGACCTGTTTTTAAAGATGCAAACTGAGCAACACTTGAGCAAAAGCTTTGATTAAGTCCATCCGTTAAGTGACGCTTTTCCTAAAACGTTTTGGTCCAGCTGCTTTCCCCAGGACACAAAAACCATCAGACACAGCCCCAGTGCAAGTTCAGCTTTGCACACACTGACCCCCAGCACAGGGCTCTCATCTGGGGTGTGATAACCCTCCAGAACTCTTGCACAGCGCTTTGCTTCCTCAGGCAGGTAGGGAAGCTGGAAAGTAGCCACGGTGCTACAGTAGGAGCAGTGCTGAAGGGCAAGGAAAAGGGAAGCAGGGACTAATTTGGAAGGTTTATGTGCCTTTAGCTCCTCTATAATTCCAAAGCTGGTCTTAAGTACAAATTTAAATAATACTGCGAACTGGGCAATAGTCCTTCTGAGTCTACAAAAACCCCAAACGTCCTATGAACGGTCGCTTTTCTGTCCCAGGTTTGGATTTCACCATTCAATTTGCCATTCCTAAACTGTAATCACAGTTATCAGCTAAAAAAGCAGCTGCAGTGAGTACTATTTACATACAGAAGGAATGCTCAGCCCCACAATTCTGCTCCCTCTCTGTCTGTACCACCTGTAATAGCTCAGCTGGGTCGCCACATTTAGCAAACAAAGAACACAACCGCGGAGCCGCTTCTCCATTTGGCTTTTTGCAAACATCCTGGCCAAAAACTGCAAGCCAAAATTCTGCTACAGGATAATTAATACTCTTTAATATGGTTTTCCAAAATAAAAACATTCCAGAATATGCCTTGCTGATAGATGCTCTTAGGTATTTTGGGAGCGGGGAGGGAAAATTAGGATTCCGAGCTATCCATCAAATTTACTTCATTTCTTGGGCAATTCAACATAATCCACTGAACAAACTGTAATAGATCCACAATTGTGGATCTGTGTCTCGAGCCTTCTAAATTCTTTATTCAAAAAAATAGGCCATAGGGGAAAGAAATGGCTTAAGAATAAAAATAATCCATTTGATTCCTGTTGAAGTCAAAATTGTCATCATGAACTATACCTACCTTAAAAAATGTATTTCAAACTACTCTGCTTTCTCAGGGCATATTCTTGTTTCATTTGAAGAAATATAATTATATTTTTATGTATGACCTTTACAGCCCCTTTGTCTCAGCTCAATAACAACTTCCTGGTAATTTCTTTCCACACAACATTCAATCTTACTTCAGGAAAACTGTAATAGAAAACTCCAACAATTCACATAAACAATGGCAATTCTGCCAAATGTTAAACTTAGGCTTTTCCACCTCTCAAATTAATATTAGATTTGGCTTTTAGGCAGCTGAATGTGCAGAAAGCATAGGCAGACTAAGGTAATGAAAACACCTCATTTTAGGGGCATTAACAATATAACCACTGAGTTTAACTCAAGAGTTACTCAGTTAAGTTACAGATAGCTGATATTTAATTATTACTAAAGATTTTTTACTTGTGCATATTAATTTAGCAGAGATTGATATCTGTAGGGGCTTTCACAATGCTCAAACCACCTTTTTAAATGAAAAATGAATCTGTGAATTTCTAAAAAAAGTCACAAGGAAAAACTAGCTTAAGCTGTTGTAAGTTTTTTATCATTCCTTGTGATCAAAAATTGATTTTTGTTTTCTGAAATAATTCCCTATACTTACAGTTCTCACATGTGACCAGAAAGGCAGTATGAAAAAGCTGCTGTTAATCTTATTCATTGATAATTCCTGTTTCACTGCAAGTCTTCTGAACTGGCCTGCAGAACATGCAATTACTGAAAGAACCTGTGGTACCTAAAGCAAGGGTGAGGTTCCACAAACCTTCTCCTCAGCAGCAACGCTGACTTGGGGGTTTTCCTTTCCTCCTACTCTGCTCCCCATCGTTGTCCCCATTCTGCCCTTCACAACTGTTTCTAGGGCTGCATTGTGAATGTGACTGGGGAACTAATCCAGGTTGGGAACGGAAAAAAAAAAAAAAAGTAGAAATGAGGGAATAATTAAATCAAATCAGCTTCCTAATTCAGTTCAGAGCATACTCCCAGAAATAGCTGTAAGAACACATCCACAGGGCCAAGGTGAGCCCAGGGAGGCAGAAGCAGAGTGGATAGAATAGCATCAGCAAATGTTGCTCTCAATCTCACTAACGGAACAATTACTAAAGAAAAAAACTGATAAACATTCCAGATATTCTAAATGTCAAGCTCCCAGTATTTCAATCAGATATTGCTTAGTTGATGTGTTTTTAAAATGAATAATCTGAAGAAGAAATACCTACAACAGTATTTTTGCCATTTTTTATTTCTACTAAAAAGATATTTTCTTCACTCTCAAACGAAATACCTGCATGTGCGCATCACATGAACAACAAAGGGCTACCAGAAGGGGAGGTTTCTTAATATTCAACTCTTATTTTACTTCCTTTCGTAACCACACACAGCTGAAAACCTCTTCCCACCACTCCCAGCTTTTTAAAGCCATGCTGAAGTGATTACAACGTATGGAAAGCTTTCACTAAATTTCTCTTTGTGGCCAAAATCACTGTTATCACACCATTCTTTATCTATTTTACTTTCTAAAGTGGCTCCTCATTGTCAGCAAATGCCAATATTTAAGTGAGAAAAGGTAATTAGAGGATATGATTAGAATTTGCTATGAAAGCAGGAATAGAAAACATAATGTTTTAGTATCTAGAAGGTCAAAACTGTGGCAAACTCCACAAAGTTATTCACATATTTTATCATGGGCTTATTGCATATTTCTATGCATTAATTATGAAAACCTCATGCAGCTGTAAGTGTGGCTTCTGTAATTATCACATTTCAGGATTGCAAAAAGCATCCTTTAAAAATAAACGTACTTAGTGGAACAATTATAAACAAACGTTGAAAACAAAAGGCAAAGTTGTAGCAAAACAGAGCAACCTGTTCTTCACTCTTCAAATTTTGATGCTGCCAAAATTGATGTATAATGTGCCATACAAAAATCTTAGGTTATGGTTAATTAGTACCATTAAAAATTAACACTAACATGAATGAGCTTCGTAGAAGAGCAATGTATCAGGGTCACTGCAGAAATATCAGACTCAAGCCACGAAACCAGAAAATATCCAAGGATGTTTCTTCCCCCAGACCCGACTTTAGTGTTCACAGTGAGTGATTATCGATCTGCCAAGCACAAGGCTCAGACCCCACATTTCCATAGAAATACTGGTTCATAGTTAATAAAATTATATTGCATTCCTACAGGAGTTTTCTGTGATTCATTGTCATCTTTCACCTCAATTAAGAATTTAAGATTTGAAGTACGTGGGCCGTATACTTCGGTTATTGGGCACAGCTGGCTCCGTTAAGCTCCAGAAAGATGCAGGCACCCATTGCACAAAATACAGGCAGTAATTTCAAGGGTTCCTAGAAATTCTGAACTTGCTCAGCAGATACCACCCAAACATAGGCAGAAGTCCATAAATCAGAGGCCTAAAATATTTTAACTTACTACACAGACTTCGATTTCAACTGAAGTTGCACAAAATGCCCAGTGGTGTCCACAAGTAAGATCAGCTTTTGCAGTGAGCACAGAGAACAGGCCAGGGACTGTCCAGTGAGGAGCAGCCCAGCTCTGCCAAGCAGCAGTTGTGTCCAGAAACATGGGCAAAGGCATCAGAAAAATACACATACATAAAGAATAGATAGATAGATAGATAGATAGATAGATAGATAGATAGATAGATAGATAATCTCACCAGAACAGACAAATGCAGGCAGAGGAGGAATCCTGATCATGCACGGCAGGATATTTACACCAGCAGGGCTTCCACCCTTCGCAGTTACTGTAGAAAATTAAATTTAAGCTTACCTGCCAGTTTGTTGTCTGGGTATTAGTGCCTGCTCCAGAGCTGAATTAGGATCCTTCAAGGCCTTAGAGCAGTCAGGATGTGTACACAAGGGTAAAGGAACCCAGAGAGAATGTTCATCTAAATTTAATATCTCTATGAATATATAATTTAGTACATCATATAGTAAAACTGAAGAACTAAATCTTGTAGTTAACATAATTTCCAAAAGAATTTAGAGGCTGCATACATAATTATGTGAAGATGACATCTGCTTCTGTAGCAGAAGAAACTAATTTGAGAAAAATCAATGAGTTTACACAGAAAGACTGGAAACAGGCATAAAACTAAACATGATTTTTTGTGCTGTCCCTCCTATTAGTTTCTATTAAGTTTGTATTTATTCTTTTTTTCATTTATTTGTGCATATAACAACTTCATAGCAAAATTCTGCCTTTGGGATCTATTACAAAATGTAGCTCCATTTCCATATCAAATTTGCTATTATACAAAGAGCATTATACAGAAGATTTAATGGGGCTCCCTGGTGGAAGTGATGGGTGTCAGAAAGATCAGCAAACACAAAGTTTAAGCAGCTCACTAAATGTAGCTCCAATGATAAGACATGGATCAACCCGGATAAGACCCAACCACTCCATAATTCATACACCTCTGCAAATAAATGCTTGGAAATGTTAAAATCACTACTCCAGAAAGCTAATCTTAAAGCACATTAAATTATGGTGTTCCTGCTTCTTTGTGTAAGTAGTGGGGCCCACAGAGGATTAGGAATAACTCCAGAGGAAGATGAAACACGTGTGTGGACTCCAGAAGAACACTGTGTTAGCATTACTTTAGCTAACGAAGGTAAACCACTTGTGGCAATACCATGGCAGAGGCTACCTGGATTCCATCAACTGACTGAAGACAACAAAACAACAGAACTGCACAGATTTTCCTTGGAAAATTAAATGGCCTCCATGTTAGAAGCAGAATAGTCTAGAAATAGGAAAGAGAAAGTTACCTATTGTGAAAAGAAGCATATAAAATCAGGGCCCTAGCCACGGCTCCAAGACTGGAGCACCAGGCTCACTGGAGGAAACATGGAATAAAAACCACACCAGTAACTTCCAGCTCAACTCCTTTAGTGAGTAAAAGCAGCAATTACTTTAATAAAGAACCCCTTCTCCTGTAGCATCTCATTCCTTGAAACAGCAGAGAGAATAGAAATTTAAACCTAAATAGCAGGAAGAATTATAAAACTGAACCTAGTAGTTTATTCCACAGAACAAACAACAGCTGAAACGATCTCTGATGTAACATGCAAATTTTGGAGAAATGTTTCAAAACATTGACAAGATTTTTCCAAGCATCAAAAACAACTGTGATGTTTCCTGTAAAATTCTGCAACCGAACTGGAGCAAGGATGAAAACACAGGAGAGCAGCAGCCCTGTCAAGAGCTGCGTAGGGAAGACATCAAAATTCCCTGGGTAAAAAACTGAAGAGTAGATCAATGTGTCAATATTTTATACTGAAACACGCAAGAAGCTACTTGTTTTCCCATATCCACGCAGCCCAAAAGGCTGGAATTATTCCGTGCTGCAAACACTCCATGGAAGGTATCACTGGCTGTTAGCAAGGGTTAAACAGAACAAACCCCATGACCTGAACTTTCCAGGAGTGCACTCTGACACATACAGACATTCATCCAAAACACAAGGGATCAGCAATTAATTCAGATTATATAAATAACAGTGGAAAACTGACGTTTTGTACACTGCAGGTCAGCAACAATGTGTAAATATTTTCAAATGGCTTAAGGGCAACCAGAAGGCAAACACATCACCTTAGAGTTTAACTAAGAAGCATCATATTACAGGCTCGAGAGATTATTACAAGTGGTGGGGGGTTGGAGAGGCTTTCTTGTTTAAAGATGTGAAAGGGAAGATCTGATATTATAAAACTGGAGAAAATCCTACAAGAAAAGAAACAAGCTGAGATCTTCCACCGCACATTTAAAGTGCCATTTTTTCAAGATTCTCTACAAAACTGAAACTCACTGGGGAGAGAAACAAGCATTGCTTAGACCTCATTAGAAAAGTATTTCAAGAAAGAACATTGCCTTGGCTTTTCTTAAGAAATAACATAGCAAAAATTTAAGTTACAGACTTTTAACAGCTTTTTTCTTACCTTACAGGAATAAAAAAAACCAATTCAGATATAACTCAAATAACAGTAAAAAATATTTAAGTGCTACTATAACTAAAAGTGAATCATCAACTACATAGATATTTGCCTGAGAAAATAATTGGTCCATGATTTGCTATGGGCATTCTATTCTATGGAATATAAAAATACCATTTGTAGTAATTTTTCCTATTAAAAGACTAAATTGCATTTTACAGCTTTACTACCATCACTTTCTAGTGACAAAACAATACAATACAATTCAATTAATTTTCATACAGTTGTATGTTGAGTTTCAAGCCCCAAAATTAACAATACAGAAAGGCTGAAGATTGCCACCTCGTATCTTGCTGGTTCTGTAGTTGATTTAAAGGTTAAGATCAAGTGTGATGGGTGTGCTGGCCTCAGGATTTTTCAAACTTAAAAATACATCCCTCTTCCACATTTTTAAGTAATTAAAATCAGCACTGCAATCTGATGAACCTCTGTGGATCCCTCCTTAAGCAGACAGTGCAAAGTGCTGGACTGACCTACAGAATCCCTTCACAAGCAACGAGTCACCAATTTCCTTTACCTTTGCTATATTTCAAATTGAACAAGGAAAACTTCCTTCCAGTAAACACTCAGTGAAATGTTTTGCTCAAAGGCAGTATATTCTGAGTTTATCCCGTGACCTTTTATATCTTTCCTGCATCTGCTCATTACTTTACCTCTGTTTCCTTTGTGCTACAATCAACCAGATCTGATCCCCACCATGTCTTCTGCCTTTTGTCCTTGCCCACTTCACAGTGAAATGCATATTCATTCCTAGATTACTGACATCTACAAGACCCTGATTTCCCCTATTATCAGCACACTATCTTGCTAAGCAGCAATGACTCACTGCACATAAATAAAAACTAATTTCAATTTAGTCTTAAGCTTGAAAAGACATCTTTTAAAATATGCAAAATATTTACATATAAGGTATATAAACCAGGAATTTCTTATAAAGTGGTACCAGAGCCTTCCAGTGAAGACTGAGAGATGGCATTTTGAGTGTCAGCAAATCATAAGCAGCAATAATTCAATTATATATTTAACATTTTTTCATCACATTATTATTGAGTTAGGACTATGAGCGAGGAAAAAGTAAGTGCTAAGTTCAGTTAAAAGACTCATTGTTGATCATAAAGTAAGCTCTTGTGTCTTGGAAACATGAGTTTTCCCTCCCATCCCACGCCTCTAGCCCCAAGATCCATTTTTAATCACATGTTGCCAACTAATATTTATGTAAACTTCTGAGGTCCCTGGATTGGGGCTATTGTAGCCTCTTCACTGTCCTTGTAGAAGTTGATGCAATTTATTCATTTATATCTATCCATAAATGTAAAGGACCCTAAGGCAGGAAGCCTATTTCATTATTATCTTCAAATACAAAGTCCAGTGCCAGCAGGTAGCAATCAGCAGCTTCATACTCCCACGAACCCTTGACTACTTCACTCTACAACAAACACTTTTAACAATTTGTTTACTGCAACTGTACCGAACTCACATATTGTCCCCCCTTCTTGCATCTTGAAACCACTCAAAGACATAAATTCTCACTCCATTTACACCAACACAAAACAAAATTATTTATTCCAATGTAGAAACAAGTTTGTCATTTGTTCAGCCCCACCTCAAATAATCCCAGATCCATGTAGTGTCAGGGGGCTTCAATCAAGTGTCACAGGCACCTCCCTGACACAATTTTGGTTACACAGAGTCATCTGACTTTGTGTTTAGAGGCCAGCAGAGCTCAGCTCCTCCATCAGGTGACTTTATAAAATCAGGATATTCCCTCACATCTGGAGTTTCATGTGTTTACTGAGGCTCTGAGCTTCTCCTCGGCACAAACAAGTTTAACGACCTCTACTGCGCTAAAAGAAGGGAATGAAAAGTGGGAGAAAGAGGCCAAGGACTGTCAGACTTCCTGTGTTTCTGTTGACCAAAACTACATTTCTTGGATGATTCTCTCCCTGATTGTACGCTCAAACCCTTGGGAATGGAAAATGACTTCACCTGCTTTGGGAATTTCTCCTCTCCACTTCTCAGGATTGCTCTGATTGCAGGAACAAAGCACTCGGCTCAGGTGAACAGATTCACTGCCTGCAAACAAAGCATCTTCAAGATCTCCATTTTTTAAGACATTTTGCTGCCAAAGTCTCATGATTCTTTGTCAGGGATGAATTAATTTTCTTGTCAGATTGCACTCTTCAGAGGAAATCTTTCTCTCCACAAATATATTTGTGTCCTTTGCTGAGATGTAACAGTTTCATCTAATTTTGTTACTTGAGTAGAACAAATGCTTTCATTTTGAACCCTGTGATATTTTAAATATTAATAAAATCAACGTTTTGCCAAAAACTATTCATTCAAAAGTCAACTTCACACTACTGCACTCAAATAAATAAAAAGCTTTTCAAAGAAAGTGGGGGAAATCTCCCTGTAATTACATATTTTGAACCTTGCCTGGGCTTCTGGTTTATCATATCTCATCTTAGCTTTTATTGGTCTTTTCCTGGACTGTTTGCACACTTAAAAACAGTATTTACTTTTTTTTAAAAGCAGAAGTGAAGTCTGATGAAACACCCAAAGAAGAGCAACATTCAGTATTTGGATTCTTTATTTAGGGACATATCAGAACACTGTGTAGGTAATTGAGACATTTTTGTCCTCCAAGAACACCACCACAAGTGATTTATCCAAGGAACACCTCAGAGAATCACACCTCCTCACCCTCCAGCATTCAGCACAAAACTTCAGAAGGAAATACATGGAAATATGTGGACCTAGAGCCAGTGACACCAAGGCACTGTTAGAACTGACATTTTCCCTTGCTCCAGTGGTATTTCCTGATGTGTCTCACTTCTCCACAAAATGTGTTCACTGCAGCTTTTTTTCCAAGCAATTGTATTTTTAAGAGATCAAGAGCTGCTCAGAAACAGCCTTGCTTTCACCATTAACATTTCAGAAGACAGACAGAAATAGGATAATCTTCTCCCCAAAAATGTTTCTCTCTGTGTAATGTCAAAACTGTGGAAATTTAGCACAGGATGACATTTGCACACAATAATTTTAGGTTTATCTCACTTACCAAACTAAAACCATATGGATTTCCAAACCTTCTTATCCCTCACTGAGAGTTAAGGAGGAAATTAAAAAAAAAGCCCACCAAACTAACGTGTGACAAAAATCACACCTATGGCAAAACTGAAAAAGTCACATTCCCAAATGACAAAACTTTTGAAGGTTGGAGGGGCTGTTTTTAATATCCAGGTTGCAGATGAAAAATTTGGTCTATCTGCTGTTTAACGTATTTGACGTTTAACTTTTTGGATCTTCTTGAAAAGGATCCACAGATGGCCAGTTTGGTAACTCAGAGAATTTTGAATGCACACGTAGATCAAAAGCTTCCATGAGCTTACGGCACCATCAAATTAAAGCAACTATTTTTCTTCAAATATAGCTGAGTCTTGATTTGACACTATTCCTTTTCATGACCTTATTTTTAGATGTATTCAATCAAAACCACCTTAGGACATGAACTTTCCTTTCCCTTGTCCAGGCGGTTGCTATTTGTGCACAGCAAGAACGTGGTGAATTGTTACTTTTCAGTTTTATTCCTACAATTAAAAAGAAATAAAATCAAACTCCCTTTATATTTATCAAGTCTTGGTCTATTTACAACAACGCAGCTTTTTCATCGTGTCTTGATACTCAAAGAGCCTTAAATAAAGCAGCATTAAAAAAAAAAAAAGTAGCTGTAACATGAAATTATACAAATAAAGGGAATCCACTTGACAACCTGGTTACAGAAAAACAGAGGTACAGATAAATCTTTCATTAGTGCTTTGCCAGTCACAGAGCTGGCTGAAAGGCGTCACACTGGCTTGGTTGAAGGTCAAGGTTCCTTCCTGGAAGGCATGGGGTGTTTTTTAGCTTTCCTGCTAAGTGACTTGCCAGCACAGTCCAGTAAACTCCATTTTCTCTCATTCTCCAGTATAATAAAAGCTTTTCTAAGGAACACTCCTAATTTCATACTGTGTTCAGAGGTGAAAAAAAAAATCAGTTTAAATTCTACAGTCAATCATCAACTGCTGTCACAATATTCGGCCACCATGAAAAACAGAAGAGACACACATGCGTCAAACCAACATGATGTGAGATTTTAACCTATAATTATTAATCATTTTTAACTAAGAGTCTGAAAGAAAAAGTGTTCTCTAATTTTTTGCTTATTGGACTGGGAACTGCATCAAGACAAGGTAACCCAAGAGCAGCATCCAATTTCTTGGAATTAGGCCACGGAAAAGCCCTGAGAGTGGAGTCCCAGAAACTTAAAAAACAGGTGTTTATGGAAAAGTCATCCAACCAGGCATTCCCAACATCACGGAATAATTTTCCTAAGACTGAAAAAACCACACAAATCTCTTTTTCCATGATTTTAAGAAAAACAAGCAAACTCACCCCACCACCTGTCTCCTGATTCCAACCAAAGCTTTGTAGGAAACAAAAAAAAAAAAGTAGGATCAATTTGCCACTCTATTTAAGAACAAACAGCTGCTTCTTCTCAGTATTTTAGGATAGATCAAAGAAATTAAAATCGAGAGACTTCTGGTAACAATCACTCAGGAAAATAAGGTAAAATCAAGGCTTGTAGTAGGGAATCCTTCACAAAAAGTGGAAGTCTAGAGAGTAAGGAGTTCTAACAGATAATCTGGAAAGAAAACGCCTGATTTTCTCTCAAATACAATTAGTGATTGCTAAAGGTGCCAAAATTATTCTAGGTACAGAAGGCTATGCCAATGTAAACTGCTACACACTGCCCTGAGCTAACTTACTTCACTAAAAAATTGGCCTAAACTCTACTCCATCAGCAACAAAATGATTCCTTTATTTGCAGCACTGGAATGAAAAAATATACATAAATGAGGAATACTACCTGGTCTCACTCCACCTGGCTCTTTCTTTCACCACAGACCAAGAGCAGAAGAGAAAAGTTCAAGTGCAAGGGAGTTGACACAAATTGATCTTAAAAAGGCTTTCACAGCCAACGGGTCTATTGCCTACACAGAATAAAACTGACTGAAAACAAGCAAGGAATGGAGAAGGTTGGCTACTGGTTACTACACACTGACAGTTTGCAGAAATCATTTGTGCAATAAGAAGTGAGTGGATAGGCCAAAAATAATGTCAAGTTGGCTCTTTAAATAAAAAAAATAAAAAATAAAAACAGTCAAGCAGCAATGTCCAAAAAAAGAAAAGCTTCAGTGATTGTTGAAGTCATTTAAGCCTCTAAGGTTATCTGGAAATAAAATAATGTTCTATGATGTTTGATATTGCATTAAATTCTATTTTAGTCATACTCACAAGTTACTCCAGTATTTTTAATGGGACAATGCATAGTTGTTCCTATACATTCAAGCAAGGATATAGGAACATCCAAAATGAAAACATTTTGAGCTGAAATACCTGCTAGCAGAACAAATCTATTAGCATTTATAATGTGTCTTGCATTACATATAAACACACAGTAACAACTAACATAACCAAATAAAATTGGAAATGAGTTGATGGAACTCTTAGGATTCATCTTCCACTAAAGTAAATTAAAAATATGCAAATTAAAAAGGTACAAGTAACTGTTGTGGTTATGGCACAAAAAACAATCACATTTTCCTCAATATGAGATACCTTTCATAATTTCTGGGCCAATTTTTTAGTGTATTAAAGAAAAGGATCTGAGAAAGTGGTTCACCCTCCCCAGGTGTCCTTTTCTCCTCCTTTTCTTTGTACTCTGATGGGAGCTTTCGGCACTGCTGGGGAACTGGAGGAATTGTAATGACTACGGAGCATTTGCACAGTCCCAGGGCAGGGATTCTCCCTCTCCTCCAGCCCAGTCTGATGCTGTCCAAGGATATTTTCAAGTTTGTTTTGGAGCAGATTAACCTCCACTTAAAAAAAGAAAAAAATAAAATATATATACATTTAAAAAAGCTAATTTATCAAGGTGAAATGATCACATGGATATTGAGGATGCAGCTGTTGCAGGTACAACTGTTTGTTCTTCACAAAGCAAGTAAATCTTAGAAAGGTTTTACTGGAGGTTATAAAGGTCCGGTGGTGCTGGTGCTGCTCAGAGTAAGAGAAGCCCTGGTATGAAAACAAAACTGGAAAATATTCTAGGAGGTATAAACAGGGAGGTGAAATGTGGGCACATTCCAAGTGAAATCGAGCCTCAGTTGTATGAGCCCATCCACTTCCCTCAGAAATCAGGAATTCAGAGTAGCCAAGAGCTGCCTGCCCAACGTACCCACAGCACCACAGCTGGGACATTGGGAACACCCAAATGGAACAAGACTAACGTCCCTGCTGTAAAGCCAAGAGAGCAGGAGCACTGCAGATGAGCTTTACCAACTCAGAATGATTTTAGTATTTAAATAATTGGCTGGATTTGACATGCTACCCCTGCTGTCTTCAACTCCTACCACATTACAATTCATATATTATGGATATATACATCCTGTTAGTGAGGCCAGCAGAATCCAGAAATGAAAAACCAGCACACTGAAAGAAAATTTAAATGAAACATTGAACTCAGGTACCAGTGAGAACGACACTTGCACATTTACATAACATGATGTTAGAACTAGAAAATTCCCTTCTATGTTCTCTACTGTTCATAATTTCTGTAAATAACACTTTAATAACTACATTCTTTTTAATCTGTCCTTCGAAAAAACTTTGCTGTACACATACATAATGTCATTTAAGCTTGCATCCATATCATTATTTAATTAGACAATAAGCCCTCCTCTCTCATACTAACAGTAAATAACATTTATGCAAGATTATTTTGCAGTTTCCACACCATGTTAATTGTTTTCAGCATTTCAAATTTAGCTTTTTACTGTGAAATAACCTTGAAGAGCTGGCTGCAGCTATTTTTTTAAGCTTCACAATAGTCACAGTTTTCCTAAGCCATCTGACTCAAAAAAAATTTCAAGACCGATGTAACTCAAGGTTACTCTCTCAACACAGAGATATCAGAAATTCTGACATTATATTGATCTATCACCTTATGACAGTCACAGAAAGTTATTATTTTTATTATTTTTTTTCTTTTTAAGAAGTCTAGCCATGTGCTGGACACCAGAATCACAGTGTCTTGCTCCTCAATTGCACCTCAAAAATTTTACCTGGACATCATGGAAGCCATGGGGGACAAATATCTGAAAAGGGCACTAAATTGCACATTTATGAACTGCAGAGTCCTTCATTCATGTTACTCTCCTAATAAAAATAATCCAGTGTACAAAGGATGCTTTTCCTTGCGTAAGGATGGGAGCTCAGGCTCTGTAGAACACTCTGAGGGCTCTGCAGTAGCTTATTCCAACCCCAGTGAGTGCTCCAGAAGAGGAACGAGTGTTATTTATGTCTATTTATTTCTCAACTGCTGTACACAACCCCCTGCTCTGAGCCACTAAACTTTCCATCAACCTCTGCCTGAATCATTTCCCTCTCTTATTCTGTTTTGCAAATAAAGGCAAATAATAACTGCCTGCTCTGTCTGCAATATCTCAGAATTCCTCTTTCTCGACAGAAAATTAAATTTCCCTTCTACACCTGTTAGTCAAGCCTTTATTATCTAAATACAAGCCCACGTAAAAATACAGATAAGAAAACTGCTTTCTTATTTTCAAAACCAGAAAATAAAAGCAACATTAATTTGAATGTGCACAGAATAGCATCTGAAATTTATTTTAAAAGTCCATGAATTCAAGTTTTGCTTTTAAATCATTACCTTACAGAAAACACTAAATCCTGACACTCAGGGGATTTCTGCGATTCTTAAAGTTCTTTTTTTAAGATCACGAGGTTTTATGTCTATTTCTTAAATAATTTTAGACTTCAGTCTTGGTAAAGTACATAAACCAAATTACTTCCAACATGGGAAAATAAATCTGTTTGCAGTCCATGCACAAATCAGTTCTGCAGCACGTTAGTAACCACTTCTCTTAAATATATATTAGCATCTCCATGATGCTGCAATTGATACACACACGACCTGAGGCGAATTCGGGTTTTTCATGCTTCATTATCTACACAACCACATGTTAAACACCAGCTAATCAACTCCATTACATTTCTATACATGAGTATTTTTGGAAAGGCAAAGTTTGAAAACTTACATTTAAAACCCAGGATATCACTCAGTAATTAGATCAGAATTGCTATTTTGCTCTTCTTTTCACACAGACAGTTGAGGGGGGATGGAGGGAGGTATTGACAGAGATTTCTCAATCCCTTAGGGGTTAACATTTGTATAGCTGTCTCTCTTTGTTGGCACAACCCAATTTGAAAAGAAAGAACCATCTGCCCAGCTGTCTGGAATCCAGCCCTGTCTGATAATTCCCATGTTGAAAAATAAACATTTCACAAACCCCTTGAACGAAGGAAACCGATTCCCTTTTCTTACAGCTAACAACCAGGCTATCGAGCAACACCTTTGGAAGCCATAAAAACCACTGAAACTTTAATTTTGGTTTGGAGCTTTGATGTTTCTCTTTACTTTTCTATGCCATACTATTTTTTAGAAGTTGCAGATTTCACAACTTGGCTCATGAAATAGAGCAATTACCTTAAAAAAACTCAATTAATCCAGTTCTAGTTTGTGTGATTATGACCAGCACGACTATGACTGCTCTCAAGGAACAAGTGATCCGAGTATGATATTGTAATAACAATTCTGGTGTGTAAAAATTAATTCAATAAAAAGCCTATAAAGTGGTAGTAAAAGCATGTTATGGAGTGATTATCAGAAAACACTATTCTTGAGTAAATAACTTCAAACTGGCCTCATTAGGTTTTTCCCAAACATTACAATTAGCGTTCAGAGGAATTCAAGAGTGGGTAGAGGATACTAAACTACCATGTGTTCCTAAACATCTGTAAAGAAATGGCTTTATTTTTTAAATTTTCATATTTCAGCTCAGATTTTGGGCCTTTTGGAAGAAGCGATGGGGAAAATTGTTTCCTTAGGTAGCAGAGAATATTGGGACACGGTGGATCCATTCAACTCCCTCATCTTCTGAACATCTCAAGCACCAGTTGTGCAAAGCTGAGCTATCCTCAGCTTTTACACCTCACTAAGTTCAAGACTTTTTCCACAGTTTTTCTCTCAAAATACCCCTCACACAAGCCTGTACTTGAGGCAGTGTTTTCTACTGTCTCAATTACCACTAAACAGGGCATTAATAACTCCTCTGCTCACTCTGAACGACCCAATGACACCTCATGACTGTAAAGGTTAAGAAATTAGGAAATGGGCTTGCAACTGTGTAGTATTAAAACAATCTCTATTATTGCTTTAGAATATCTCATGTATTTTCAGGTGAATTAAGTTTAGAAGGAAATAATATTTAATCTGTATGAGTATCTGAAATGAAAACATCCTTAAACGGACTATTCCCTTTGTACACCAGCTCAAAAAACTGTAAATAATCCAGTCAAAGGGTTATTGCATATGTAAAAATGGCAACGAAACTACTTCCCTCTTTTATTTCTTTGCTGTCACAACAATGGGTATTTCAAGCAGGACTAACCTAAAGAAAGAAAGAAAGAAAGAAAGAAAGAAAGAAAGAAAATAAAAAGACTGCAAAGCATTATTTGGTTTTTACAAGGCCTTAATGCAAAGTAGCAATTCTGCCTCTGAATCCTGTGACAAAGTGTTGGGAGGCATTAGTTTAAGGACAAAAGTTGGTCTGATTGCATAGCTTAAATTGCAGAGTTTCTTTTTCCAAAAATGGCACACAGCTTGTACAGACAAAAACATCATCCTTATAACTACTAATTGCAGAAAAATAAACAGCCATTAGTTATGAAAATGTTTTTAGCCCATAATTTTCCATCTTGAATGTTCTGTCTAGATCCAACAGTGTCCCACCCAGTCTGTGAGGATACTTCCTGTAAGCACAAATTTAATATACAATATAAAAATATCCTGGAATTATGAACCTAATCGCTTTCCTTATCTTTCCCTCCCCTTTTAATTACAAGTTATTACGCTATTCTAGACCATTTGTTCTCATCTTCACTTCTGCATCCTTCCTTATTGCAACACACTTATCTGCTCCTCTCCATCTTCAGTGAGTGAAAATTTCAGCACTGAGATATTTAATTTTCCTGCTCCAACACTGTGCTCTGTCCTCTGATTTCTCAATCCTGCAGCAGCAATATTCTCAGATATGTACGCATGAAAAATTCACAACATAACCTTACCACACCACACGAAAAGGGAGACCACTCTCCTCGCTTTGACATGATAATTAAATAAGAGAAACGTTGCTGCGCTGATCCCAAGTGAAACACTATTATATGTCATCATATATCCAAGATTAATTCTTCACTTGAGCGGATACCAGGTTAAATTCAGACAAAATACAGCAAATTAGCTTCTGCACTTCATTAATACTGTCATCTTCACTCTAACAAAGAAAACCCCAAACCCCCACCACATCAAAGAGACCCGCTAGATGAGAAAACAAAAGAGAAAGTGTATTGAATTTAAAATATATACTTTTTCAACAAAAATTTTTTAAAAGCCCACCAAAACTGTGTGATGTTGAATCGCTAAATCTTAATTCCTCACAAAATAATGCTTTGCTATCTGCCACAGCCCTCCCCCCCTAATTCAAACCCACACCACCTTATGACCTCTTCATTGGTACAGCACTCTGCATTAAACTTGGAGAAAAAAAATATTGTGTTGTTTTATAATAAATTTTTCCACGGTCTCGCACCCATATGATACTCAAAAAAGATGTGTTTAAAAAAGCAGAGCATGATGTGAATCTGAGACACTGAATTCTGTGGAACACTGCCAGCAGACACAAGATATTTGGTAAGTTAGGCAGATAAAACCCATATCCAGAATTTTCACAGGTGTGAAAGGCAGTTTCAGGACTGTAAAGCACAAATTCAGAATGCCAATACATGAATCATCTTTGCACCATGAATACCAGACAGCTATTAATAATCCTCTCCTTACTTGGGAAGGTAAAGAATTCAGTAACATTTCAAAAATATCCCAGTCTTCCTGCCCTCAACTGCTTTCCTGAAAACACCAAGAAAGTCGGTTCATGCTTTCTCCTTCAGAAGTTAAGGATGAGAACATGGAGACTGGGAAACCGTAGAACTGCACCACCACAAAGTTTCACCTAAGGTGCCAACCGCTATCACATTTAAAAACACAAAAAAAACTCCAAAAAACCCACCTTCTACTGCTTTTCAAAGACATTCTGACTGACTGGAGAGCACAGGAGAGCTCTAGCTTTGATATGTCAAGGAGGTATGCAAAAAATAGACATTATTAAAAACTCAGTGGCTTTCTTCCTCTTTTCTCTCTTGGTAGAGAGGAAAAATCCCGAGGTTAGATATCAACAGAATTCCTATTGAAAACAAGAGCTTTCATAAGCACTGTGATGTTCCTTAAAAAGGTTACAAACAACTTTGTCTTTTGCAGAAAGCTTTGGAGGCTTCCGAATTTAATTTTCTCAAAGGTGAGAAGTTCGCTTAAGCATTCCATATACTACAGTTTGAAATATACACTCCTAAATAGTTCCATTAAAATGAAAATGTTAAAAAACTATTATTATATTGATTTAAATGTTCCTGTACAAGTGAAGAAAGGCCATTTGATCCTGGCTGGGTGTCCTGACAAATCATTTGAGTCCCCAGAGGAAAGTTAAGTGTTGCACACACGTGGGCTGGGGATACCAGGGGTACCGGGGATTAGTTACAGAGCCAGCAATGCTTCCTGAAGCTCCTCACCAAAGGGAGGGAAGGGCCATGACACAAACAACACTCTGTGCCCAAATACCTGATATAAAACAGACATCAAGAATTCCAAGACAATTGGGTAAAAGAGTTTTTCAAGAAAGCAAAAGCTTTGTGTGTTGAAAATCAGGAAAGGAATTATAAAACACCAAAACATTGATTTAGTTAAATACTGATATAATTAAGACATCATTAAAAAAATGCTTAAAATCCAAACTTTGAGGACCTTGAGAAAAATTCCCCTAGCAAGCTAAAGGAAATTAAATTGTCTATTATATATAAAACAGGACAAGTCTTGTTGCAGGGGAAGTTCCTGCCAGCAGGCTGAATTACTCAGCCTTCTTATCCACCCAAGTGATGTGACTAATCTATTCCTGTTAACAAAACAAACCAGCCACACACGAAAGTATTGCTTCATCCTCCAGTAGGCAAAGGCTGAGCTCCATCACCTGCTAGAGGTACCTGGAGTTGAGTACTTCGGATTCTATTTACCAGAAAGGAAAAACTCACCTGATTTGTTTTGAGGCTGAGATTTCTACTCTAACATTAATAAGTTTTAGTTCAAGGCAGGAGGTAAGTAATCAGATTGGATACCCGGTGACTATTTAAGAAACACAAGGATTTGGGAAAACAGATGCTCTTTGGATAAATGCAGTTTCTCATGGTTGGGGTCTCTTAAAAATCACAGCTTTGATGTTTATCTATAACAACCTATTTTTTAAACTAATTGAACTGAACTCCCAAGCCCAACACTTTGCTCACTTTGACACCACTATACAGGCAGATGAACTGCACTGTATCTCCTTCCTGCTTCTTCCAGCCAGCCAGAGATCTATGAAGGATAATACAAAAGACAAGTTCCCATAAAATCCTGACCCTGTTGAAGTTACTGGGGCTTCAGCTGTATACTGAATGTAGTAGAGGATCTTGCATGAAATATTCCTTCAAATGTGCAGGCTATTTTCTGGGATCATTTTCTCTTGAGAAGGTAACTGGATAGCCAACAAGTCATTAGTTATCCAGAAAGATTTCTGTAATTCTTAGCTCATCAAATCCTTCAACAGGTTGAACATGAAAACTGAATCAAACGTGTTTTTTCTGACAAAAATCAAATGGATTATGATTATCTTGAATTATTTGTTGGATTAGCCTATGCTTCTCTTGGACTGAAGGGAGAAGAAAAATCCATTTCACAACTGGAAAAGGAATGTTAAACCATCATCTTCGGTGATCTCTTTGAAATTTTAAGTTCTTATTCATACATTAAACTGTGTCAAATCCTTCATCTTCCCAACTTAAAGGGCACATAGCCTCATCCAACGCACCGAAGGTGTTTTTACTGAGCACTTGCTACTCCAGACTTTGTCCCGCACATCCGTGCCCGGATCCTGCGGTCACTAAGGGCTGGACCAGAGCAGCGGCTGCTCTCGATCCCTCCGCGTGCCCTAACGGGGAAGGCGCCCTACATCAAGCGCGCCAATTTCAATTAACGCCCAGGGCTGCGGGGAGGGTCCCGGGCGGTGTCTGACGGGGGTCTCGGGGTCGGGGGTGTCCCGGGGGTGTCCCGGGGGTGTCCCAGGGGTGTCTCGGGGGTGTCCCGGGGGTGTCTCGGAGGTGTCCCGGGGG
>VXAZ01009653.1:663754-685039 GCA_013399875.1 Gymnorhina tibicen
CGCTGCCTGCGCCGCCCTCTGGCGCCCTCTGGCGGTGCCGCCGCGGCCTCGCACGGCCCCTGCAGCCCCGCGCTCCGGGCTCGTCCCGGGGGACGCCCGGCCCGTCCCCGCCTGGCCGCGCTCCATCCGAACGGCTTTCAGGCCGCCTTCGACCGACTGTGCCCCACCGCTGGCTGCTCATCTTCTTGCGATGATTCCAAAGCTTCCCGGTACCTGTAGCGGCTCCGTGGGTGGCACAGCCCCACGGCCCCACGGCCGGCTCAGGACACCCACGGGCTGCAGGTCCTTTGACAACGTTCTTTCCCAGAGTTCCACATCCAGTCCTGCAAAAGCAACGCTTAATGCAACTACTATGAAGCAATAAGGAAGCTGGGCTTTAGTCTCTGAAAACCAAAATGCTACGTCTCAGATTTATCTTAAGAAATAAGTTAATGGTGTTTCCTCCCCAGCTGAGCAGTCCTAAGGAATTTATACTGAGGGGAATGCTGGGGGTGTCTGACTTAGCAAATGAGTTCACATCTAAAGGATTCTCATCAGACATCCCTGAAAGGTGACTGACCTCAACATGAGAGTACACTGACAACACACCAGACTGCAGAGAATCAAGTCTGAAACGAGCATAAAACTCCACCATCACTCCTGACTGAAAGCTGCTAAAGCGCCAGTGCCGAATACAGAAGGTTGTTTTCTTGTGGGTATTTTTGTTGTGGGTTTTTTTTTTTTTTTTCAAATGAAAGTCCTAACCGCCAACACTTCCTCAGCACTCTTATGACTTTCCAAGCAGTTTCCCAAAACTTGGCTGAGTAATCTCTTGAGGACACAATTTGGATATGTGTTTACTTCACTAACAAAGGACAGCTCAGTTCCGTTCTTCAAATTTCAGTGCAAGCAGCATAGGCTCATCAAACCCATGAAACAGAAATGGATTATGGATAGCAGGTGTCCAAAATACCATCTACTTTAGCAATCTGGAGTACTGGTAGCATCAAAAGCAATTAGACTCTGAACTCAAGAAAATTTGGGTTTTACAGCTCGGATAGTTAAATAGTGAACAGATTGACAATGGAATCTCTGGAATCTCCCTTACTGAAGTGCTTAGAAAACAGATTAGATAAATATCTGTCAGAAATTGTGTTGGTATGATTGATCCTGCCGTAGCCCAGGAGAATATACTGTCGAATCTCTGAATCCCCTTCCAGCCCCACTGCTTTCTTCTTCTCTTTGAGTCACTGAATTGCAGCATCTGCATCGCTGTGTTTTGGTTAATTTATCTTTTAAAACCACACTCAAAATTAAACATATTTAATTCAGCCATGAAGCAGCAGATGATCACAAAAAGCTCACAGCCTTATGGCGATGGTGGGGAAGAGTGAGCCTGGAAGAGGGAGACTCCAGCAAGGCAAGGGGCTCAGAGGCAGGTGTGAGGAGCTGGGAAGGTGTGCTGGTGCCAGGAAACTGCAGCCGAGGCAGGGAGCTGTGCTTGCCATTCCTGCCACTGATGGAAAACGACAATAACAGGAGGATTGGCTGTCAGTGCTGAGGAAGTCTCTTTATCACAGGACACTGAAACAGTGTCCAGGCAGCAGCCAGGGCTGGCTGTTCCCAAAGGGAGAGCAGAGCAGGAGCCAAGTGTTATCCCAGGACAGGGGCTTCCCTCCACACCCAGGTGCAGCCCCAGAGCAGCTGAGCACAGCAGGCAGAGGGAGGAACAGGGAGTGGAACCCAGTGACAATCCCAGACAGGACAGGGGACAGCGACACTGGGGCAGAGCAGAGACAGAAAGAAATGGGTCCAGAGGCAGCACCAGGCACAAGGCACATCCGAGGGGCCCATCCACACCAGGCACCACTCACACAGGGCTGGGATCCCTCCAGCAGGCAGGGACCAAACCCCCAGCCCTGAGCTGGAATGGAGCTGGGGGCCCAGGGGCAGAAGGAGTGGGTGGAGGGTCCTGGTGAGGCCAGTCAGGAAAACTGTGACCTAATGTGCCCAAGGCCCTGGCAGGCTCAAACGTGGCCTTCGTGTACACTGAGAGAGGCAAGGATGGCAGGTGGACTGCAGCCACACTTCCACGGTCTGTCAGTCCTAACAGAATTACTCCAGACAGCTGCTAATTCTGACCACCTGAAGCTTTTACCTTACTAAATGCAGACCGCTTTGTGCTAAGTCAAAACAAGACTAGAGATGTTAGTTCAAAAAAAGAAGCTGCTCTGACTATAGAGCTAAAACATGTGACAAAACTTCAGTGATGCTCCTGACAGTGTTTGTGTAAGTATTAAACTACTGGCCCAAAAATACAAGTAATCCTGCACATCACTCAAAAATCTCAAAAAAAAAAAGAATCTAGAATGAACAAAGCCAAGCAAGACCAATAGGAAATTTTTCATCTACTAAGAATAATTTACAGAAATTTTTCATTATGAAAGACCTCGAATGACTGAGAGGTTATTTTTTAATACAAATGATGATATCATTCAGTAGGGTAAAGCATGCTTGACTTATCAATAATATCACTTCTCATGTAGCTGAAATTAAGCTTTTGCTGAAGTACCACACTGAATTTGGCCTATGAAAAGAGTATTCATTTCATTAGTTTTAATAAAATTGTATGGAATCATTGCTCAATGATTTGAGGATGGGACTTAGCTAAATGAAAACCATAATCAAACCAGCCTTCCAAAACCAAAAATAATGAATTAATTCTTGGAAATGTACTTCAGTATCAGTTTCTAGCAAAGAACCCTTTCACACCACGAGTCAGGTCAAACTGCCTGTAGCTGCCTTGCCCTGGCTTAGCAAGTACCTCTCTTGTTGCTAAGATGGAGAAAAACGTTTGTAAGAAAAGGCCGAAGTGTACGTGTAACAACATTTAATTGCAGCTAGGCTGAACAGAAAACACTTAACAGTAAAAGCAGCTATTTTTAATATATTCTACCATTTAAGATCTAACAAATGGGTCTATGCTCTACCCAACTCTTTGACACCTGCTTCAGGCAGTTCAAATCACAAACCCAGCTTCGGTGTCACTTGAGAAGAGCTGAGCACTCGAGATTCTCAGCAGCTGTTTTCAACAAGGAGTAGAAAACCCTGGATGTAAGGTTAGCTGGAATATTTCAAACTGTACACGTGATCCAGAGGGTAGAGACAAGATCATGGAACGTCCCACTTGAACTCTGCACCATTACTGCTAGATTATTCCAAAGTACCCAAGACAGCTTCTCAATTCAGAAATTATCTCTGCACAGCCCTGTAAAATGGGCAACAGTGAGACATCAACAGACAGTTTTGACAGACTAAATTTCAAAAAAGGAAAAAAGAAAGACAGATTTCCTTCCAGTACTCCTCCACTGTAAACAGCAGTACAGTGGCAAAAGTAACTTTCTTTTTTCCTGGAGCTTTTTTAGTTTATTTAGTTCAAGCTTTTCATTCATTGGCTCTATACTAGTAAAAACCTACAGAATTTGAATTTATCATTTAATTTTCCTTTGTTTCCTAACACAATATATGTGACCAAGTCCTGGTTGATAGATGAAGGGGTTATTTCAATCAATCTTTTAAACTTGTTTTGTGATTTTTTTTCTTTCCTGACACTGCTCCATCCCCCTGAGAAAATAATCTTAATTATTTATAAGCTAAATATCCTTTTTAATACCTAAAACTACTTAAAATACAAACATGTTAAACTGAGCTTTGCTCTTTTATTCACAAGTATTTATCTGCAGTTTTTCCGTCAGACCAAGCCCCAAAGAAAAGGAACAAACACACAATTAACAGAACCTCCAAGACCTCTTCAAACATCTGTCTGCTTATAATGCAGATAAATACCCCAGATACTTCTCAAAAGTCTTCTAAGTATGGTGCCATTGAACATACTAATTTTCCCTGCCAATTGTACATTTTTATGTAATAGAAACTAGGTTGATGTCAAAGAACTGAAAATTACAAACCATATGTCACACCAGAAGCAGCTTATAAAGATTAGCATATTTATAAGACGAAAAATGCATTTTAAATAATGCAAATATGAAAACATCTTTTTATTTGTAAAAGCATTTTTTTTCCCAAATCAACCTAAAGTATGCTTTTCTACTTCACTTTTACAAGATCAAAGGAACTAGATCCTATCCTCTAGGAAAGATCTTAGAAAGAGTAATATCTGATATTGTGCACAATGCCAACAATCAATAATTTATCCTTTCAAACTGTAATTCTAGGCTCTGAACAGTAATCCATTTCTTCCAAGATAAAACACAGAAGTCAGTCAATTTGGTAATGGTCATACTGGCCCAAAACATTCCAAGCCGAAAACCACGCAGGGCAAGACTGAACACGGAACTCTTTAGTTTTTAACTGAAATCCAGTATTTTTGACGTGAGCCTGATTTTGCACATTTCTATCTTAATTCATTTCGACAAACTTTTAAAACCAGCAATTCTTAAACTTTTTAAAAGCCCATTCAAAAAATATGAAAAGCCATGCTAATTGAAGATGAACAATTAAAACCATGCGTTTTCAGCAGATGACCAATATGCAAATTAAAATGTTATTAAAACCAAAACTAGTGGACAATTAGCAAGAAATGCTTATCGTTATTATGGTCATTAACTCTCAGAGCAGCAATAAAGCCAGAATAATATTTGTCTGCCTCCCAGAGACGTGGCTCTCTGCAGAGCTGCGGGACCAACATGAACTTCAGTGTATTCCTCACGAATTTTGTTGTATTCCTTCTGTTGCTAATACATCATTTAGTAAACCGAGTTAAATGTCAATATCAAAATGGAATCATAGAATCAGTGAGGTTGGAAAAGGCCTCCAAGATCACTGAGTCCAACTGTTGACTGATCACCACCTTGACCACCAGACCAGGGCACCAAGTGCCATCCTCGTTTCTGGAACAGCTCCAGGGACAGTGCCCCCACCACCTCCCCGGGCAGCCCCTTCCAATGTTTAACCACCCTTCCAGTGAAGAAATTCTTCCTAGAATAGCTGGCCAGAGAAAACTGTATGCTAGTTAAATATATATTTTACCTAGTAGGAGAATTATTTGTTATACAAGAGTACTCATAAAAAATTCTCTGAAAAAGTTTTCAAAATGTGAGAACTGACTAAAAATAACTTTAAATTAATAACTAAAAACACCGAAAAAAAGAATTGTAAAACTCCCTTGGATGATGAGGCCGGTTTTCCCCATTACTGTGGCATTCATTTTAAAAATCTAAGGCCACAACGATCAGATTTTTGTATTATTAGCACTGCTGTATGAACTAGTCAATATAATAAAGTCTCTAGCAAACTCTGGTCAAACCATATTCAAAGGTTTGGTTCTTCTGTCTGTCTTCTATAATTCTCTTCACTGCAACTGAGAGCACTCTCACTTTATGATGCACCACTAATAATCTGTAATAGAATTAAATGGGTACTTTCCAGGAAGTCAGCAGTACAGCTACAAGAGTATTTTTGTTGCACAGTTCTTTTAACGTACTATTCATAGCTGAGAAAGTACTTTAATTTCCCTAATTAGCTGCTCAGTAATACAGAAATATGCTAATTAAAATCTATTTTTCTTCTCTTAAATTATGTCATGCTGTCAAATAGATACAAAAAATGAATGAACGAATGATATTTGCAATATCAATGCAATATTGACATTGTGTAAGTGCTCCACCAGCACTTGCTCCAGTTATTTTGCCTTGAATGAGTTTGCGTTGTTTAATTGTTCAGGACTTAATAAACAATTCTGTAGATGATACATGAATAGGATCCAAGATGGTCAAATAGTTATCAAGACCCTATAGAAGATAAATGATGGAGAATTCCTCTGCCATTCTGACCACAGGAGTCAAATCAAACTCTTCTACCTGCAGTGTTAGAAACTGAAAGTGTTAAAAAGAGGGGATCCAGGAGATGGTCTGTGCTAGGTAGGTACCATTTTAAAAAAGTTTTTGGATGTGCAGTTTTAAAGTGTAACAACACTAATCCTTGTTTGATGTGCAGAAACTTGTGGCTTCCACACAATCCCAAAGATTCCATGTTGATTTAGATAAACGGGTCAGACTTCCTGGCACCAGAGGTGCTCCAGGGTGCGAGAGACAACCGCAAAGGCCTCAGGATGAGAGCAGAGCTCTGCCCTCCACAGCCCCCAGAGACCTGCTCTGCAAGAGCCCACAGCTTTTAGTTCTCCTTTTGAACTTCTTTCTCCCTGTACCTCACAGTTGTGAGATATGTATTCTATTCTCTGCCCAGGTGGACACTACCAGGAATTTATAGATAAGAACTCAAGGAAGATCCTTCATCTTCCAGCATGGAAAAAGCCATTTATGCAGTATCTCTGTTTTCTCCCACACAGGACATCCGTTCTGCTAACTGATGTCCCCGCACTAGCTACAAAACAAATAAATTAAAAACCAACCCAACAGCACCAAAAAACTCAATCAACGGCAAGCGAGAAAAAAAAAAAAAGGAGCAGGGCTAAAGGAAAGCTCTGGGAATATGGAATGCTTGGTTTTACAGGAAGAGGTTTCTACAGAAACAAAAAAGATACATAATGAAATATCTTGAATTCTATCAGTGATTTTTAAAATTATGGCAACTAAGGGAAATCCTTTTCACTTACTTACTTGCATTTTTCTGGTTTGTGAAATACCTAAAAGCTGGACAACTCTAAATATTTGTGTTGCTGAGAACACATATCTTTCCTTTGGATCTAGTTAAAGGAAAGGCCAGAGCTTAGAATAAATACTGCCTTCTTGAGATTAGGGGATCTACACATCTGGAATAGCCAAGTACAGGCAAATGCAACCCACAATTCAGTATTGCTGTTCCTGTCCGGAACACCTTCGTAAACAACTAGTAAGATTTAAGACTTGGAAAAAATATCTAATTTTATTAAATAGCTCACAAATACTTCAGTAGAAGATTGATGGTTATGGCTGTCTTTTACTAACTTGAGGAGCCATCACACTGCTCTGTGCAACTTGATAAGCAACATTAGTCAAAATGTACTACATTTTTTTCCTTACTATCCCTGTGAAGATACTGTCTCATGTCTTGTCTTCTCCTGGTTCAAACAAAATTTCTGTTTAAAAAACTTGTCGTGGTTTTGATCTTGTCAACAACCTGATTCTGTTTATTTTCTTAAACCTGCTATACAGAGCCAGATTATGACATTAAAAAAAAAAACCAACAAAAAAGCAACAAAGCAACAACAAAGCAACAAAAACTCACAAAACTAAAACTGAAACCAAAACATGGGACTCCTTGGCTTTATTAAGAACTGCTATGAAAGCTATATATCTCATAAGTAAAGTATTTCATCATAAAATCCTTACATTTCAACTGGCTTTTTACCTGGAAAGTTATTAATTCCATTACCAGTCTCAGTGAGGGGACAGACCAATTTTTCAATGTTTCAATGTTTCAATTTTCAATTTTAGTGTTCCTGACACCTGCTGAAGCACATCCTTTTTCACACACGGAATACCCCCCACTTGCTTAAGTGCAAAAATAATTAGATCAGAGTGACAGTAAGAAGAGGAGAGAGTTTACACATTGACACTAAAGACCCTCATTGGAATGAATCTGAGTAACTTCAGTAACACTTATTAATAAACCCACCTTATACATTGATTCTTCTACCAAGCAAGTTTTAAAACCATCTCAGCACAACCGAAGCTTTCAAAGGAGAATTATTAAGAATCATGTAACAGCAATGTAAACATTTAAAGCTTGTAACCCTTCAAAACTCTTTAAAGTATAAAGCACCATGTCAAAGAATGTTCCTAACATGTAAGCCCTACAGAATATAGGCTAAAATTAAAATCACTTGCTTTTCTACATCATGTTATTATATTAGTTTAATTACATTTGTTATCACGTTCAACTAAGTCATACAAATATTAACCTTCTTTTCTATATTAGTTGAGATGGTCATTAGTCTCCTCCTACCGAAATGGTTCACTGCAATTAACTTAACTTTTGCAAGTTATAAAATACAAATGTGCACTATGTAAGGGAAAATATGAAACCTTTCTGTGCTACATGAATATGTAACAATGCACTTTATGTGTTTTCCCACAAATTTAAAAACAGACTTAGTAAGTGACCAGTAGTTATGAGAGACCATACTCTAACAAGGACTCAAAGAGAAAAGGCTTCAAAGAGCTTGAAACCTGTTGCCTTTAGCTGTTTCTTCAAAGATGGTACGTCTGAGAGCTCTGAACTCTTTGTTTCTGACAGAACTGCTTCACATACAGTGATATGAAAAAGCACCACTAAGTAATTGAAAAACCACAAGTGTTCTGCCTCTAACACGATTACATTTCACAATGCAGATTTATGAGATTCGAGATCTCCATTTAAGATCATGCCATTTCATACAGTTTCTCTCAGTCAATATACAAGGTACGAAATGAAAATGCATTTACAGATGCAGTCATTTGCTGGTTTGAGCTGGAGATGAGTCAATTTTCTTCACAGTAGCTGGTAGGGGGCTGCATTTTGGATTTGTGCTGCAAAAAAAACTGTTGATAACACAGAGATGATTTTGTTATTGCTGAGCAGCCCTTGCACAGAGTGAAGGCCTTTTGGGCTTCTCACCACCCTGCCAGCGCAGAGGCTGGAGGAGCACAAGGAATTGGGATGGACACCGCCTGGACAGCTGACCCAAGGGATATTCCAGACCATCTGGTGTCATACGCGGCATATAAAGCTGGAGGAAGGAGGAACAGGGGATGTTTGGTATGATGGCGTTTGCCTTCCCAAGCCATCATTAATCACCGTTAATGAGCTCTGCTGTCCTGGGGATGGCTGAGCACCTGCCCGCTGAGGGGACGAGGTGAAGGGACACCTTGGGTTGCCTTGTTTGCACACACAGCTTTTGTTTGACCTGGTAAACTGCCTTTATCTCAACCCATGAGTTTTCTCACTTTTACTCTTCCAATCCTCTTCCCCATCCCACTGGTGGGGGAGGGAGTGAGTGGCTTCGTGGTACTCAGTTGCCAGCTGGGCTTAAACCCTAACAAGTCATAAACAGGACAAATCATGCCTAGAAATCTCAAATTCAGCAGTATACGCATTTAAATCACAAAAATACTCTATCTGCAAAAATCAGAACCATAAAGGAACTTCTGACCAGCAACAGAAACAGGACTTCAGAAGCTTTGAAGACACTGAAGACTTCAAAAAACCCCAATGTATCAATCACTACAGACAGTTCTTCATATGTACAGTACATTCTACTGCCAACTTACTACAGGAGCTCTGAATAGCTGTGTCTGGTGTTCTGTTTGCCTTGATGCAGCATCTAAACAAGCAAGCAAACACACGGTTTTTTCAGCATGTAGCCACTTCTCCAGAATTTCAAGACAGCTGAGACTGCTGGATGTCTGGAATAGTGACTGAGAGCTGCAAATATGTATGAAGGCGACATTTGCCTGTCACTCAGAATATAAGATTTGACTGAATTATGAGAAAGCCGTATCTGGCAACTCTGGTACTGTTTTGGGCAGCTTTTCAGTCAAGGAAGGCAGTGATGTCCTCAGAACTGCACTGTAACTTGTATCTTGTCTTGTACTTATTTGCTGTCTTTCCTGAGTTTCATACATATATGTACATATTTATATATATATACAATCCCCACTGTCTTTGTCACATGTTAAAAGTTCCAACAGAAGACTTCTGGTAACCACACAGATCTGGATATTAATGAAATGAGCAACAACTGGGTGCACTGCACGTGCCCAACACCAACACTCACTAACTGGTTATGAAAAATGTGCAATGTGCCATAATTTACCAAAGCACCAAAGCCTAATCACTTCACACTGCAATGAATTTCAAGCAAACATGAGTAATTACGCCATTAGTTTTAATGAAGTGACAGCTACCACTTACTCCACTCTAGTGAACATTTGCACAGAAGTTGGTTTATCAGTGTTTATAATGTCCTGCAGCTCTATGGAAAGACACTTAGAACACCAAGAATTCTTTCAAGATTTGTTGTGACATTTAAGAACATTTTTTCACATGTTAAGTGTGGAAATCCAAAATTACTCAGCACCCCCATTTTTTATAAACTACATGAAAACTTTGAATTCACTTGTCAATGATATGGATGAAAAGTGTCCATCTCTGCCCACGGGATCATTTGCAGAGCCACCTTGTCTTTTCTAAGGGGCTGCTCCAGTATTTTTTTATGTGCTGAAGTTCATCAATTTGAAAAATATCAAAAAATTAAATTTTAGATTTGACCTGGATTTCCTTAACAGAATTGATAAGATTTTTGCTCTTTGAGTTTAAACAGGCACAACAGTTAACACTGCGGGTTTTTACTGACCCCAGTACACCATAAATATGTCTTGTTCAGGTTTCGGGTAGCTGAAGACAGAGCTACATCCAGTATATGAAAGCTGAAAATTATACTCACAAGAAATCTGAATGGGATTGACAAGGCATCATTTTAATTATGATGCATTTACATAGTGAATGTAACGTTGAATTACCAGCACTTAAAATTCTCAGTTCGACATGAGTGCCATTGACTCAGAATCCTCAACTGAAGATTCAGAAAAATATGCTTAAATATTTGACCTATTTAATGCTAATAAGAAGTCATATATAATTAATTAAATCTGAGTAAGATTGCTATCAACACTTTATAGAGAAACTTGAAATGAAGATGTTAGGTACTACATAAACAGCTTGAAAAAAAGTTTTCAAAATATGAATCTTGCTTTGTTATTCACTGCTGCTTCAAACTTGTTTATGAATGGGAGGTTTACCTTGAGAGTCACATGAAATTTTTCTGTTGATGATTTCATTGAACAATAGCATCAGTGGCCTATCTTGTAATTGAATTAAGCTAGAGTAAATTGACCTATTCTCCCATTTCCCTGAAACGAAACACCTAAAAGTGAAATTTTAGCCTTGTTCTATGGATAATGAGCACGAGCATGATTAGGTTCTGTGAACAGGAAACACTTTCTCTCAGTCCACTAATTTTATCAAGTTACTATATAAAATATGTATTCTTTTCAAGAGGGGAAAAAAAAAACAGAACAAAACACCGACCTCTCATTAGTTCTTAAAAGCTAAGAATCTTGCATAGAAGTTCCATGAGAGAAGACAACACACAACCTTAAAAAAGAAGTTTAAGATAAAAAGAAAATAATATTCTTTCTAGTCAAAGTACAGCATTTTAGAAAAATAGGGTTGCACATGCCAATGCAGGAAACTAGTTTATCAATAATCCACATATTTTTCTTCATTTAAGACACATCTGATGTTGTTCACAAGTAAACAGTTATGTTTGTAAAAACAAAACAAATTCTAAAGAGAAATGGGAAGTTAGTTGATAGCATTTATCTTAAAATCTGGTGGCATTAAATTGGTTTTCAATTTCACTTACTCCATCTTCAAAAACAAATCTCATGTCTTCATGGCAATAAAAATAACAAAAGGTGAAACACAGGAGTTACTATTCTTGATCTCTCACCTCTTAGACTTATCTAACATTTTTAAAAAAAGCTGAGATAATCTACCTTTTTAACTATCTTCCTGCTCATCTGCTTTCAACAAGGCCTCCAGCACAATAAAAGCCCTGCTTAGCACAATGCAAGTGTCCTAGAAAAGCCACTCTGTGCCCAGTGAGAGGATCGGGGCGGGATCTGTTCCACATTTCGCGTGCAGAATCAGAGGGTTTAAGCTCCCTCCTCAGCCTGTCCCTAGCAGGAGGCATCACTTGTATGACAACAGCACGGAGGAGCACTAATCTCAGACCAGAAGCACACTGGGGTAGAGGCTCTGTCAGCCTGAGACAAAGGGATAAAGACAACAGAGGGCAAGACTGAGACACGCAGATGGATGCACACACAAACAACAGGACTGCCTTCACCGTGGGACAGCAGTATTTCCAGAGCACTATCAGCAAAGCTACTGTAGAAGTTTTTTTATGCACCACAGCATAAAAAAGTGTTGAGTTTCTCCTCAACAACAGAGACGGCAGGGAAGAAAGCACAAAGGTGCTGGTTTGCAAATGCTACATTCACATGATAGGTAGAATCGGGGTTTATTCAACCTCTTGATCCTGAAGGAAAGGAAGCAGTCATGAACAATCTGCAAGAAAAGTCTGTTGTACCTCTTCTACAAACAGATTCAAGAGGACTTAAAATTAAACTTATCAGTACACACATTTAGAAATACTGATGGAGAATTCCCTTCACCTCCTACCAACCACTTCAATATTCCAGCAATGTGTTCCATGTTATTATAAATGTATTATCTTTGAACTGCAGGTGTGGCACTGCACCATATATTTCTTTTCCAATAATCATACACCATTTAGTTACTTCAGAAGCATAGTCATGGATGGCCTTTGCACTTCTTCACAGATAAGAAATAAGAAACAAGGGACATTCATTCCCCAATGCAGAAGGAAGACTGCAATGACAGCACTAGTACTGAGTCTGTGTTTAACACAAATGTTAGGTGAGCAAACAGCACCAGTTTAACAAAATACATTTTTTTCTAAGTGACCAAACATTTTAAATATTTGCACTATAGTTCTATTATTTCCTTAGCACCTTCCCTTAGACAGTAACATTGCTACTGAGTTGATTTCCTATGAACTCAATGCCAAAACCACATATCAAAGCCACAACATTCTCGGCTAATAAATACACAAAATTTGACAAATATGAACCTGAGGATGAAAGCAGTGTCTACCAGATCTTCTGATTCTTTGTGTAATAATAAGTTACAAACTTCAGTTGCAGCCTGGAATCAATGTGGGACCCTTCTGGCAACACATACTGGAGCTATGTTATCATTATTCTCTACTTTCTGGTCCAAGACAGCTATACCCAACAAATTATTTTTTAGATAACATGTTAGACCAAGGAGTTTATTAGGAAAAATATATGGCTTAGGGCTTAAAAGACCATAAAGTGGTTTAAAGAGACCTAAGGGACATTGATTTATCTACCAGAATCAACTTTCTCTTCAGGCTGCCGCAATAGAGCATGGAAATGAGAAAAACAGGATTAAAGAGTCATGTTATCTGCATAAAAAGCTCTAATGCTTTATTGTTTATAAAAATGACACTTTAAAAGTTATCTTAATGGTGTGACGTAAGATTGTACAATACACTTCCACATCTTGCATTAAGTGGTGTTAAAGACTTCCTTTAATCAAGAGTTGTTGGAGCTCACACCACCCTCTTTTACCTACTGAATCTGTGCATTAGAGACCAACATTAAAAAGTAGTACTGGTGGAATTTGCAATGGAAGCTCCAAAGTTCCTTCTTTTTTTTAAGAAAAAAGTACTATTCCTATCATCAGCCTACAGAATTGAGATACCAATTTTAATATTACTTAAATTTAGCATCTACCTTACAAACTCAGGTAAGGAAGACTCCACCCAACAGAGGGAGAAACTCACTGAAAAGGTCTTTCAGAGAAAAAACCTAAAGTTAAGTCTTCTAAACAACCTCACCCAACTATTTTCTCCCCGGAAGCAGTAGCCTCCACATATTTGTAAGAAGTCAGGCCATGTAAATTCCCTTGTGTTTTGTCACAGTCAGAAAATTCCCTCCCAGTTTAGGCTGATCTTCGGACGGCTGCCAGGGTCATGCCCCAGCCAGGCTTTCCCGTCACCTCGTTTGCATTGTCCCTGCTGCCCTTGTGACCCCAGACTGAGCTAGTTCAGGGAGCTGAACAGCTGAAAATTAACTTTAAAAACACTCCCCTAAAAAAGCCTAGATCAACATTTGTAATCTTAGTGAGGGTGCCATATGTATTACACCTCAGGGGCATTTCACTGATAAAACATGATTAGCAACAGACTAGTGTCTATTCTAGGAATAGATTTGTTATTTTCTGTAGCAAAGGCAGAACAAAAAATCTCTCTTTGTAACCCAAAAATACAAATGCTCAAGATATGATACACAAGTATCACATACATCTAGAAGTCAAGAATCTGTGCCATGAGCAGCTCCTACAAACCCAGTCATGTATGTTTCAAAGCAATGAAGTTGGTATCACTTTAAAATAAAAGGCTCCTCCCTTCTCAGCCATGTCACCCTTTGAACTCAGACCTGCAAGTGCGACATGAACTAATTCCTACAGAAACTTCCGGGGCTGTGACAATCCAAAGGCCATGTCTGTAAAGGAATTGCAAAGTCTTACTCTACTCTACGGGCAGATAGAACTTCAGAAACCCCAAGTTCTTTGGGAATAGGCCTTTCCATGAAGTTACATTTTTGTTCTGCATGAGCTCTATGGGTGGTGAAGGGTCATCTTTGAGGCACGTGCAGCAAAGAGTCTTCATTCACTAGAAAATACTCACTTGATAGTCAGAAATAGAACCCAAGTCTCACCAATTACTTGCTTTCCAGCTGTAATAACTCTAAGTAGTCTAATCCAATGCCACGCTATAGCTGCTAACAGTTCTTCCTTTGGTTCACACAAAAGTCTTCTTGTGCTGAATTTAAAACATTTCAAGCAAATGAAAGATGGAGCCAAGCACTTACAAGAAAGCAAAATACTGAAAAACTGATCAGTGGGCAGTACTAGGTTCTGACTGTGTAGATAGGAAAAATAATAGGTATCAATTCAAAGTTAATCATAATGCACATGCATAAAGAATTTGCATCAAAGATGCAAAGGTACCTTACTTCTGGCATTTTATAATCTCTGCACAAATCTTATGAAAATTGCTCTATTTCATATGTTTTAACTTCAAGAAAACACAATCTTGAAAATATCAACATCTCATCAATTTGTTCCTTAAAAGCTATTTAAATACATATTATGTATGTACATATGCAGAGGGAGGAGGAAAGGCCTATTTCTCTAATGAACTCAGCATGAACAAGATTCTGCTCCATGGGGAATCTAATTGCCTCTAGTCAGCCCACAGATTCATCACAGCAAAAAGGTCCAGCTGGACAAAATAACCAGTCCATCCAGAATGTGATGTTCTGATAAAGCTGTACAGAAAGTTGAAAATTCATGGAAATCTTTTCTTTGAGTCAAGGATATGTTCCAGACTTGTATGGTGGTCAGAACAATAAGATAATAAAAAAAAATCCCTCTGAGACATACAAAAGCCCAATCCCTTCACTTAACAGCTTCCTAATAATTCACTTTGAGATTGTTTTTCAGTATTTCTATGGTTTTTCTAAGCAATTTTTAAAATATTAGACAACATTTGCCTTTGTTATTCAAAAGATATGACAATGCACAGAGATGGCTGAACCTTCCAGAACAACCTTTCAAGGATTAGAAGCCATGGACACAGATTTGCCTTCTGTTCTTCTTAAGTGAGGTGAAAGCCACAGAGCAGAAGTGCCCCAGCCTCTCTCCACACCCAGGAGAGAGGTCATTCCTGGTCTGAGCATCTCCTGGTAGTGCAGGAACACAACCGTGGTAAACACCCATTACTTATGGTCTCCCTTCAGCTCCAAGAGGACAATTACACTGCACCCTGAAGGAATCATCTGAAACACTGCACTTGGAATGTTAATATTATGTGTTCACAGCTCTTTGAACTTGCTGTAAGAAGTCTTGAGAATAAGTGCTTTTCCAGCAAAACATAAACATATAAAGCAAACCAAGAGTTACCACAGCAGAGAGAGTGAGAAGTCGCATGATCTGGCCACAGAAAATGCCAACTGTCTCCACCCCAGTTCTATTTAGACTAGGCCTGGATCTCCTCCTCCAAATCAATTGTTTAATTATTATAATTATATACACAAAAAATTCAACTGTTTAAAAACTAGCACATACTTAAAATGCTCATCTAAAGAAAAGAAACACAAAAGGCAAAGCCAATACGAAATCTTGAGTTTCCAATAAACAGTAACAGAGTCTTTTGGAATTAGAAATAGTTCCTTCTACATGTAATTCAGAATCTTTATCTCCAGTAAGCATTGCCCTAACATTTCACCACCTCTCCATCCTTCTAACAACCAAATATTCTATGCAAGTTGTTTATCATCTCTGCACCTAATGCAGTTGGAAATTTGCTTGAAAAAGCTTCTTACACTCAGCAAATTTATAATACACCAGATCAAATAGTTGAATTAAGGAAGTTGGACCCCAGAAACATTTTCATCTATCTACTGAGTCATGGCTTCTTTCAAAGCATGATGCATATCAATACCACCTTAAATGTACATTCGGTATTTGTAGAATTCTGAATACAGATTTGATTAAGTAGCATTAAAAGATTACAGTTCCATTGCTGTAAAACTAAGAAAAATCAGACAAGCTTCTCTTTCTTAATATTTAAAGATACCAGGCTCCTGCTGGAGAAGCTTAAAGCTTTGCACTGCTTTTATCTATTTTAAAATCTTTCTGAACAACAGCCATCAATCCAAAGAAATATACTTTCAAAGTATTCTTTCATTCCTCAACAAAAGGCAGACATTGGGAAGGTACTTAAATCCATTAAGATGCATGTAGAGTAGCCTCTAGCAACTTCCAACCTATTTAAATAAGCAGAATTTTTCTATTTCCATACAAATATTCCAGTAGTTTGGTAAACATTTTGTACCTCAGTAGGCATCAGTGTTTGTTAATCTCATACATAAGGAATAAATTCCAATCCTGCAGGAGCTCTGTGTATTCCCAGGACTCTGCCCAGGCATGCAGACCCCTGGGCCAGACGTCTCTGCAGGAGGATGTTCCTCTAAGTACAGTAGGCAGTGACCTGTGCCAAATGATTCACTCCTACCGTCACCTCGCAAATTCTAATTTGATAATTACAGTGATTATCAATTAGTATCTCATCACTATTTGATGACACACGATGACTTGAGGCTAACTAGCATCTCGTACTCGCATTTAACAAAAATGCCACGAAAAGGGGGCTGGTGGCAGAGGCCAGCAGGCAGAAAGAGCTGAGGAAATGAAGGAATGTGCAACAGTTTTGGGACTCTTAAAGGTTAATTTTTCTGACAAGGCCCCGTTCAGAGATGGGCCAGTGCAGTCACCCCCACAGTGTGAGGGAGCCCTGGGCAGATCCCTGGCCATCGCAGGAGTGGGAGCACCATTCCCAGCTGTGCTCATGGAACAGGCCACAACCTCTGTCTTCTGTACATCTCTTCCACCCGTAAGTCACTCCCACGGTGAGAAGGTCTGCACAACAACACTAAGGTTTGAAGAGAATCCTTCATTACTCAGGACAGCAGCCCACTGCATATTTCAGACTAATTAAACTCACTTTAAAAAGAGAAAAAGAAATCAGGTAATTTTATATTGAACTATGTAACACAACTGCCAGAAGACAGAGCAACTGAAGAGCTGAGCATGAAATTAATTTACAGGTGGTTTTGTCTACAGTTCACCACTAGATCAGCTTTCACATGGATGATCATTCAAGCTTAGAGAATACTCTAACAACCTGTTGCAGCTGAAACTCATTTCTTCCATTCACCTTGCAGTATAAGATACTTGATCTCAACAACTTCACCCGATCTGTTTCGTACGAATGAAGAACCTGCATTTCAGTATGCCTGAAATACTTCTTATGTCTTTAATGCTGGAATAGTTATTATAGAAACATTAGCTGGTTATAGCATTGTATTCTGATTCATTCAGAAGAGCCATGGCCCATATATTTAGAATGTTCATTTTTTTTATCTTATAAAAAGATTGAAGTCATGTAATTCTCTCATGCATATGACCACATCATTCCATTAGAAACTTCTGTGGCTGTAGCAGAATTTCCATTTTCATGAAGGACTTTTATAGGAATTGTCATCTTCTCTCTAAAGTAAATTTTTGCATAAAAATGATGAATGTCTTAGAATCCATTAGAATTTAGAGCGCAAAAAGAACCGTAAGTTATAAAGTAATACAAATTTTGTGAAATCCCAATAAAAGCCCTCTACATTAAGACCTCCACACTGGTTTATGTGTCAAATAATTCTTAAGAGGACTAACTGTAATCTTCAGCATTTTATAAAAATTAAGATGTATTTTGCTTCTGCATTACATAATTGTTTTATCTTTCATTGTTTCATGTCTTCTACATTTCATACCTTTATCTGCACTAATATTTTTCAGAAATAATATATCTTATTCTCTTCCCTTCCCCTCCTTGCCTTAAATACCCTTAGTTACTTTAACTTAGTGTAAGGACTTTTTTTTGGGATAGTTTGTATACACTGCATAACTCCCTGAGATATACAGTACCTGAAATTGATACTACTGCAAATGCTGAGTAATCTGAAATATGCTGTTGAAAAATTATGCTCTACTACGTGCCAAACAAAAGTTTCAATTCACTTTTTAATCCAGTAAGATGGCTGGTTTACTACTGACCATAGGAAGACTGCTTTACATGGCATCTAAAATGATTCCTGAATCCCTGGCACCTAAAACTACCTTTTATGATATTTTTTTCATTTTAATGTAAACAGCAAGAATCATGAGCATTTATCTGCCAACATGAAGCTTCATATTGGCACATATCAACAACAACTACCAAAAGAAAACAGCAAAAAGTGACGTGAATTTTAATTTGCAGAGATAATTATGTCAGGTATGGCTTGTTTCAGGATAACAATACCCTGTTAGGGCTTGCAGGCCTCAGCAGAAGTAATTTGGGAATAGCAGTGACAGCATAAACAAAGCACTGAGAAAGGTTTATGAGGGTGGAGTCCACATAAAACACTGGATTAAATCTCTTCTGTATCCTGCGGCTCCAAACTTTCCGAGGATGCAGCAGTAAACCCTGAGCAGACAAACTACAGCAGACTTGGCTTCCAACCCCTCTTCCTCAACACACGAGCCCCATCCACTTATTACAACTGAATGCACCGTTGTTCCCCATGAAATACTTGAAAACAAAGAGCTAAAACACAAAGCCCATTCCCCTTCATGGAGTATTAACTTCCGCTTTTAATAACTAACTCCTGGTCCCACACGATACAGTTCTGCATTGTCCAGCACACCCCACTTCAGCCAGACAATGCACACAGCAATAAAACTCAACCCAGCAAAGAAAGTGAAAGCTGCGTTTGTTCAGCGTGTTATTTGGCGCAGCCAACTGTAATGCTTCTGCCTGCCATTTATTGTTTACTCTGTCAAAGGATTATTAAGAATTAGGCTACATTTGGCAATTTTTTGAGAAGGGAATTTACATGCAAAGTGACTGACACTTGGTATTTAAAGTCTATTGGTCGACTCTGACCCTTCGTTTACAAGTGACTCATTTGACTGCAAGGATCTCTGATGTGGAAATGCTCAGATACGAATCAATTGCAGTTTTTGTCTCGGGTAAATGTTACTTGGCAATCCAAAAGAAATGAACAATGCTGAGACCGAGGCTCACATAGAATAGTGCTCATATGTTTAAAGAATTCCTTTTACATGCCTGGTTTCGTTCTAGTCGGAGGATTTATGACTCCCCTTCTCCTAATAACTTATCTCAGAGCACAGTGTTTTTAAACACACACACACAGACGCAGAGACACACACACACAAAACCAGCAGTTAACTCTTTTGCTGCCTGAAAGAACAACACGGATGCATTTAAGTAAATTTAAAAAGCAGGTCTAGTGCTGATAGGGATTTTGATTCTCCGTGGGAGGTTGGGATGGGGTAAGGGTAGGACTAGAAAGGGAGAGAAACATGTAGGTACAGTTTGCAAATCCCTGCTCCATAAAGGAACGATTGTGTGTAAGGAACGACCATTCCTACATGAATCAGCTCAGTGCGAATTCTGCAGTTTATCTCTGATAAGGATAAAAGTAAAAGGGTTTCTCTGTACCCGAGCAAGATTCCCTTCCTCTCAGAAGGCAGATGCAGCATTTCTATAAACAAAAATGTCTCTAGCCCTACCTTGTGCCAGTGCTTGCAACATGTGGAGCTGAAGCAACAGAAACGCCCACCATCCCCGACAGAAGATGAAACAGAAGTTTAACTTTATCATCATTCCGCCTCGCGTGCTATTCCTTCGGGCAATAATTTCGCGATCCACCTTTCTTTCGACCGGTATTGCCTCACTGATCCCCATCCGATCCGACTGGCTGCCACTCCTGACAGCGCTTTGGTCATCGCTCATTCCGCTCCCCCGGGCCGGGCTCTCTGTGGAGGGTCGGGAGCCTGTGCCCCGCGCTTTGGGGGGAAGCGAAGCCCCCACTTCCCAGGATCGGCGGGCTCTTTGATTTGTGCTCACTCCGCCTGCAAGCCGAGAGCAGCGCTCCGTGTGCCTCCCGCTATGACAGTCGCCACCTAAGTCAATGTTTCTTGTGGAGGTATTGATTGCACCAAAACAACCAGTCAGAAATGTGAAACACATGTTTCTCTGCACTGTCACATCCGATGCCTTCAGCAGGGAGGGAGTAAGTTCATGGGCGTCAGTATTTCAGTAAATCCGGATCCTTCAGCACATCGCAAACAGGAATAGGGAGAAACTGATCCATCTTAGCCACCAGCAGACAATCCAAAGAGAACCTTTCATACCGCAACGGTGATGGAAACTGTTACCCCCGTCATTTTTATGAAGCGTTGTGAGTTCTCCAGCATGTGTCCCATTCTCCTGTAAAAACCCTGCGATGGAAGTGTTAAATTCTCGTACAAGGAAAAAAAAAAAAAAGGCGACTAGGAAAAAAAAAAACTAATTGAAAGTATCTCGTTATTCCTTGCGCTAAGGATTTATTTCAGACAATTTCAAGATTAGCCATGCAGACAGAGTAGTCTCCAGATATCCCCGCAAAGCTCTGCATAGTTTATATTAATCCGATTTTCCTTGGGATACAAATCTTTACCGTCAATAGAAGGGTTTGAAGGGTCCTCGAGCAGGTAAATCGAGCAGCTCTGGCTGTGATTCCGGCTCGCTGTGCAGTCAGTCAGCCACAGGCCAGTGCCGGTGTCACTTGAACTCTCACGTTCAGCCGAAGGTAGGGAAAACCTCAGTTGATCCTGTCTCCCTCCTCGAAGGCTGGTGCCGATCCTTTCCTTCCAGGGAGACCACGACAAAAACCACCTCTAACAGGGAAAGCGCTTTTTCTCTGGCCGGTTGTGGACGCAGCAAGGAAGCAAACCCTCAGCTGGACAGTGTCCGGGGCGGGGGGAGCGAAAATCTCCCGAAACAAACAGCAACAAGGTGAAATCCTCCCAGCTCTGCTGAGCCGGGCTCCTGCTCTCCGTATTGATGCAGCCCAGGGATCCCGGTCCTTCCTCCGAGCGTCTCTCCCTCACAGGCGCTGTAAACACAAGGGGGAAAGCGCGATCACAACAGCGGCAGCGGCGGCAATAAAACCCAACCGGAAAAAAAAA